>JAZGTJ010003669.1:0-11625 GCA_036877575.1 Botia almorhae
GCTATACTATACCATACTATGCTATAATATACTACGCTATACTATACCATACTATGCTATAATATACTATGCATAATTCACATAAATTTAAATATGACATCTGCCCTGTTTAATATTCATTACAGTTTGTAATGTGCTATAAAAGCAACATGCATTTTAAATACCAATGAATCTATGAACCACAGGTTACAGTAGTTTTATCGTGTGACTGATTTTGTATCTCTAAAGGTAGAAGAAATTCTGAAGGAGAAGCTCACTGACAACTATCACACGCTGATGGAGTCCATCACCCGAGTCACCCAGAAGCACAGTGACATCATCTCTGCAGAAGACCTGAGGAGACTCATCCAACAGTACGGACCGATGCTGTCTCTACATCACTTCAGCAGGTGCGTCTGTCGTCCCCGTCCTCAGTCACACCTTATACTGGCTAATTTCTCCACGTTCTCTCCCGAAGGCTGTGTGAACCGTTTTTGGAGGCCGGCGGTGTAAACTACAAGCTGTTCCCGAAGAGTTTAGGTATTCCAGAGAGAAGATCCGACAGCAGCAACCTAAGCCTCAGTAACTTCGAGAGGTTTGTGTAGTGACTGACTATGAAGGGAAACTTCAAACACTTTGTCATTGATTCGAATAATAATTTATCTCACGTGACCGATTATGAACTTTGTGATCAATGATTTTGGTTGTGCTATGTATAGGGAGGATAAGACACATGAAGCTCGGATCTTGGACAGAAAAACACAAGCGGTCCAGGACGTCGTTCTGAGGAAACTGAGGGACGGGCTTCAGAGACGAGGGGTGACACTTCAGGACTGTCTGATCACTGGAAAAACTTCGACGGAAGTGTTGTCTCTCAGAGATTTCTGTAAAGTAGGGTCTAGATTTGATTCTAAAATACACGTTTTGTTCCCTAAATATCTCTGAATGAAAATGTCTTTGGGCTGCTGCAAAAGGGTAGTTAACATACATCATACATACATCATTATTTACTCCTACTTATGTCCAATCATTATTATAAACTTACTGTTGTGAATCGAGGTAAGAAGATTGTGTTAAATACTGATCTGTCATGTACTTGCTCAATAACTAATTTTTGTTTGTTTTAAACAACAAAAACAATACGCATTAACGCTTTAATATTGTTTCATATGCTTTCAGATTCTGGATGACTGTGGGATTTTTTTGGAAGGATCTCAGTTTCAGACGCTCATCGAGTCACTGGGTTTTAAACATGGGCAGATTTCTGCTACTGACTTCGTGGACAAATATGAAGGTCAGATATTTGCTCCAGTTTACAGAATCTGTTAATACAAACTTTTGGCACAAGCTGGAAACACATGACGTGTCTGGATTTTCATTAACAGCGATAACATCAGAAAAGAAGGAAGAACCAGACAGAACCACAGAAACTGTTCCAGCTACCACCATGTTGTCTGCAGAGGACTGTCTGAGTCAGCTTAAAAAGAAGATCGAGGAACATTATGGGGTATGAAACCAATTAATAATAGTTTTTTTTACAACTTAAGTAACTACGCCATGCTTACAGTGAGCCCAAAACTATTTGTGCACGTAAGGTGCACCTAAAAATGCACACATATTATTAGAAATATCAAACCAAGTGGCATTTATTTAAGACAGACACAAGCACACTTTTCAATCCAAATAGTTTGTAAGAGCTGGAATTTCTTCTTAAAATAAATGTATTAGTAAATTTCTCCACCAATAGCACAAACGAATAAATTGCTCAAATAATGACAGTTTTCAAACAATCTCTTGCCTGCAGGATATTCTGACCGCTTTCCGGCTCATGGATAAGAACCGCGATGGCTTGGTGAATCGGAACGACTTCAGGGTTTTGTTTGACAGCCTGATGTTTGTAACTAAGGAAAGGGAGTATCTGAAATTTCTCACCCTCTTGGGCCTCACACCTGGTGCCACGCTCAACTACACCGAGTTCTGCGAGAAGGTCGACTGTGGCAGCACGATGAGACCACATCAACACAAAATCTCGTAAGAACGTGTCTGAATGTAGTTGTTGCTCTTCCTCTGGTTCCGTGTCTAATGACAGCTCAGGATTTGAATGCCTCATTCATGGGTTTTCAGACGTGATGGATGGCTATATAATGTCTGTGACCAAGTGCACACACATCTGGCGGCTCTTGCAGAGAAAGGATCTTCAGAGTTCTCAAGGGTAATTTCTCTGAATTTAGTTTGTAATTAAACTACAAACTAAACTACACTTCTAACTACGCACGTTTGTATCCTCAGGCCTTTAGTCAGCTGGGTGAGGATGGTGAAGGAATCATGACCAAGAATGATCTAAAACAGCTTCTGTTTACATATTACTTGCCCATCACGCCAAAAGAGTTTGACAAACTGTGGGACAGGTAAGAGACTGTCTCTTTATTTGTGCGGAGTTTACTCGATGCATTTAATAGCTGATCCAGAATCAGTGTTACTGTAGCATGCAGCTAATTAAAATGTCTTCACGCGTAATGACGATGGAAAGCACAATTTTATGAAACAGGTATGATGAGGAAGGAAGAGGCTTCCTCACCCAGACGGAGTTTCTAAGAAAGCTTCAAGTCACATCCAATGAAGTCTGTCAATCAGACGCCTCACGGGACCAGCCCACAGACAGGCCGGTTTCCGTGACAACGCCTGACACAGAGGTCATGCTACAGAACCTCAGGTGAGACCTGGAAGCCCAGCGACATTAACCTTCATTAACCTAATTTAATTAATACGTGTTGCATTAGAAGACTGTTATTTGGTTTGTAGGAAGTGGATCAGAAGTGACTTTGAGACAGTTAGTGGAAGTCTCGTGGTTCTAGATAAAAACAGAGATGGTCATGTGACCACAACGGATCTGCTGTCTGTCCTGCACAGACATGGATTTCAGCTGACGGAAGCACAGCTTAAAGATCTACTGAGCCTGTAACACTATCAGATACATTCAAAAACATACGACACATCTCTGTAAAAAACAACCCTTTCTTCATCTCTCTTTCTCTTCCTGTTTTTAGCCTGGGGTTTGACACCTGTCGTAAGAAGCTGCCGTATCTTGAATTTCTGAAGAATCTCGCTGGATCTCCAGTCTCCAGTAGGTCTACAGATGAAGGTTCTCCAGAACCAGTGGAGAATGTGGAGGAGCTAGGCTCAGAAAGAGCCATACAGCAGGTCAAGGAGATGGTAACTGCCTCCTCAGATATTCTATACAAGGTAAGTATCATATTTTGTTATACGTTAGTTTTGGTAAAGTGTTGCTTTAACAGTTTCCGACACAAACAATGTGGGCTGACCACTAGAGTCCCTTCCCAGCTAACAGGGAATGTTCTCAGAATGTTGACTAACGTTCTCCAACGTTCTCTCAAAGTTATCAAAAATTGTTATCGCTGTAACATTAGCAGATTGTTTTTGTAATGTTATATATCATATATATCAAAAATGTTATTCGTAAGCTGTCAGTAGAATGTTTTAAAATTCAATCAAAAAGTTTGAATGATGTTCTTATAACCAAACAGTAATGTTAATACAACGTGTAAAAAATTGATGCTTTGAACGTTTCTGACATCATTTAAAATAACATTTTTGTTACTTAACGGAAATGTTAGGGAAACATTCTTACAACCTAAAATTGCTAGCTGGGTTATTATTGTTATAGTTATTATTAGTAGTAGTATATAGTCTAATATTATATGTATTATAATATTAGCCCAACAAAACACAGGTGTTCTCATTTGTTTAGCCAAATTAGCATGCTAAGCAGCATCAGATATTTTTAAAAGAGAAAATTTGTCGTGTCTTTTGCTCCTTCAGGCCTTCTCTGTTTTTGATAAGACTGGGGGAGGTACGATACCTCAAGCAGAGTTTCGGCACGTGCTGGACCATTTCTGCCTGCGTCTCTCAGATGTGCAGTTCAGGAAGTTACTGTCCAGACTGAATGTGTGTGAAGAGGAGGAGATGATTGACTGGAGGCAATTCTTGAAGATCTTTAACCTTCACAGGAAAGAGGTCAGAAATGTTCCGTTTGATGTTGAAAGGAATGTTTCCCTAATGTTTCCATTACGTAACATAAACATTAAAAATGTTACCTAAAAGTTCTAGGAAGTCGATGTGCTAAAGATATTGCTTGAATGTTATTCAAACATTTTTGGTTTCCGTAAACGTTTATAAAACATTCCACTAACTGCTTAAGAATAACTTTATTGATAGATGTCATATACAACGTTTAAATAAGTTCTACAAATGTTACTGCAAAAGCGTTTTTGATGGAGGGAACTTTTAGAGAACATTAACCAGCGCTATGAGAACGTTCCCTGTTAGCTGGGTAGTTGTTCACAGTGTGCATTGAAAGACTCGTTATTGACAGACTGCAGATGAATGGCTGAAGAAAGTCCAGAAGATGCGCTTTCCTAACCAGACTCGCCCTTTACTGATGAGTGACATCCTGAGGCGGATACAGGAGGTGCTGTCGGCCCGTCTCTACACCATCACCAGTGAGATGCTGGAACTCGACTACGCCAATATAAAGTCCATCTCAAAGGAGGATTTTAAGAACATCTGCGATCGCCACTTCATGAGGCTCAACGACGATCAGGTGATGCTCATGATGGGTAATGATGCGACACGTCTCAAACGATGTCTGTTCTAGTTTCCGCAATGCCATGTCATCTTCAAATGCTTCCTGCTCCTCCAGTTTCAAAACCTGTGGAAAATGCTACCAGTGAACAGCTTTGGAAATCTGGAATATCGAGAATTCCTCAAAAAGTTCATTGGAGAAGCGAAAGGCGTGGAAAAAGTTGGTCGATCGTTACCAGGTTCTGCGAGACCGTCGGTGGATAGACCAGCATCCCTCCGACGGCCCAAAACAGCACCCAGCACATTTGGGCGCTCTTCGGTACAAAGATTTACTTCAAGTGTATGTCCCAGCGAACAATTTTACATTTTAAAAATGTTTTCCAAACGTTTCCATTAAGTAACAAAAGCGTTATTCATGTTAAAATGTTATTTTAAAAGTTCTAGGAATGTTCAAAACATCCACTTTTCAGAAGTTGTATTAAATTTATTGCTTGTTTTTAAAAACGTTATTCAAACATTGTCTTAATTCTGTGATGTTTTTAAAACGTCTCACAAGCAACTTAAGAATAACATTTTGATATATGATATATAGCAAAAAGAACGTTCTACTAACGTTACTGCACGAATGTTCGTTGATAACTTCGAGAGAACTTTTAGAGAATGTTAGCCAACATTCTGAGGATGTTCTCTGTTAGCTGGGATACTGATTGGTTTGTACTTCAGATTTGCGGTGGAGTTCATATCTCACCCGTGTTCTTCATCCAGTTGTTAGGCTCAGAGCAGCTTAGGAGGCCCTCCACGTCAAGCAGAAGACACACGCCGCTGCTCAACTGTGAAGATGTGGAGATGAAGGTCCGCCCCAGGATCCAGGAATGTTGGAGGCACATCCAGAGAAGGTGCAGGGAAGTGGACACTGAGAGGACGGGAGAAATAGTTGTGGACGCATTCCTGGGTATATTTGGAGGCTAATGCACACTCACGCTCCTCCTTCAAGTTGCAAGTATTTCATGATGTTATTTATTTAGAGATACTCGAGGGCCTTCACATTGATCTGAGTCCAGCCGAGTTTGAGCAGCTGGCTGTCAAATATGACATCAGAAACAGCGGGCGTGTCTCATACCCGGATTTCCTGCGGCACTTTGTGCTCGCGTTCGGCCCTCAGGTCAACACCTCAAACTACAGACTCAAACTCCAACTACCCAGGACACCAGTGAGTAAAACTGTAGGTTGTTGAAGCTGTTATTTAGACGGTTTATTATTTAGCTACATGTAAGTATCGTACATGAAACGATTTTGTGTTCTGCACAAAGGCTAATGACAGAAATATATGCACAGAAAATGCATAATTTGTCTGTCTTTAAATACATGCCCGTATTGCATCAGTATGTGTGTTCCCTGGGAATCGAACCCGTGACCTATTGCAGTGCTACCGGTTGAGCTACAGGAATTGATGATTTCGCTCCGTCTTCCAGATGAGGGCCGGGCCGCTCAGTGGCCAGTGTGTTGAAGCCATGCTGAGAATCTCCAAACCTGTCCAGCTGTTCTGGAGACAGATGAGGCAAAGATTCGTTGCCTTCGACAAAGAGCGCACAGGAAAGATCTCCCTGCAGGACTTCAGGAAGGTAACAGGTGCTCCTGGATTGTTCTGTTACACTTTAGCTTTGTGATCTGCCGTTAATGACGTGTTTTGTATTTTTTGGGGATTCAGGTGCTGAGACAGTTCAGTGTGAATCTGTCAGAGGAAGAATTCTTTCACTTTACATCGTTTTTTGACAGCAACATCTCAGGGAAGATTTCCTACAATGATTTCCTGCGGATTTTCCTACAATGAGTTTTAAAGTTGGTTTTAGACCGTTTGGCTTTTTATCAGAAATGAACTTCTTCTGTTTTTACAAATCATGATTTACGATTGCGATTTTTGTCTGGTAGATGATTAAACATAGAGAAACAAATCTGTTTTGGTCTCCAGTAAGAACCAGTAAAAAATCCCACAGCAATGTATTCCAAAAATAAATATTTTTTAAATAAATAATCGATTAGAGTCATTTCACACAGGAGAGAATCTTTCAAGTTTACACTTATAATATAAAATAAAATATAAATATATGGGAACTTTTTCACTAAACATGTTTACTGATATCAGCGCCGTTCCGTTCTGTTTTGACGAACAAAATCTCGACGTCATTACTACGGATGTTATTTAGTGGTGACCCGGCGATTACAACACTGTGGGTTAACTTGCTTGCGCAATAGCGCAGTGTCACTCTGTAACCTTTGAGGTTTGGTGTTGAGGAACATGCATGGATCCTCTAAAGACTGGAATATTTCTTTCGCTGGCTGTGGATTTCTCATGGCTTACTACTGTGGAGTCTACAGCTGTCTATTTGAACGCGCCCCGTCTCTTTTGGACGGGCTGACCAAGATTTGTGGCGCTTCATCTGGTGCTCTCATGGGTGCAGTAGTAGCATGTAAAATGCCTCCGGGTAAGCTTTTATTTTGTGGTTGGACCGGGCTTGGAAACCTGACATTGGAATCTGTAAAACCAGTGTTTTAAATAAAAGATTACTGTATTGTTGTGCTACGAGCACATACTGTAATTATCATTAAATGTTTGTAGCAGGAATCACTGATTGCCTTTGTCCCCAAAGTCATAAAACAATCATAATATATATATAAACCTTCTTTTGTTCATAATTACTATGGTGATTAATCAGTAGTTTTAAAGGTAGTTACATTTTGAAGCCAAATGCTGTGAGAATTTGCTGGAGATGTGCCGAGAGGCTCGGAGGGGCATTTTGGGTGCCGTGCACCCCTCCTTCAACCTCCTGAAGACGGTGCGAAACTTTCTGAACCGAGATTTGCCCGACGACGCCCACCTGCTCGCCACCGGGCGGCTGTGCGTGTCCCTCACCCGCGCGTCGGACCGATCAAACGTGTTGATCTCCGAGTTTGACAGCAGACACGATCTTATTCAGGTGAACCCGACGCACCTGCTCGTGTAGTTTATCAGAAGCGATCAGGTTTAATCTGGATCGGTTCAGGTTTATGATTCACACTTTGCTCTCCCCCCGCAGGCGCTCGTTTGCAGCTGCTTTTATCCGCTGTATTGTGGCGTGATACCTCCAAGCCATCGTGGAATCGTACGTAGCCGTGTAACTTAATATGCAAACGAATAATGCAGATTTCTCCGTTTTTGAATGAGATTTCATCCTCTGCTTTCAGAGGTATGTGGACGGAGCGTTGAGTGACAACATGCCGTACTCAGATCTAAGCAACACCATCACAGTCTCGCCTTTCTCCGGGGAAAGCGACATCAGTCCATCCGGCGTCCCCAGTTACTTCCACAAAATACATTATAACAACGTCAGCATTCATTTCAACTGTGTCAATGCGTACAGAGTCGTCATTGCGTTTTTCCCTCCGGAGCCAAAGGTACGTTTATGGATTAAATACGTGATGATATTTACGTTTGATTTCACGTTTTTTAAATGCACATTATATTTGGCCGTTCATAAGGTTTTGGCAGAGATGTGTCAAAATGGATATAAAGACGCTTTCCAGTTTTTGAGAGACAATGGTGAGTTGCTCTACACACCCTGTTGTAATAAACGGCTAAAAGTAGCCTAAACTGGTTGACATGTTTTAGCCGGTCTCCCAGTCTGGTTTTAGCTGGTTAAGCTTGTTTAGCTGGGCAGGCTGGAAGACCAGCTGGCCTACTGGCTAAAACCAGCGTTGCCATTCTGGAAGGCCCATCTTAAACCAGCTATTTACACCAGCTAAGACCAGCCAACCAGCTTAGGCTGGTTTTAGCGTTTTTTCAGCATCTACTAAAAGCTGAATTAAGTTGATGTTGGGAGTCATTTTGTGGTTGCTGTTTTAGATGTAATATAGTCTTGTTTCACAGACTTTCTGAGGCTCCAGTCGCCGCTATGCGAGTTGGCCCTCACTGATAAACGGGCCCAATTTTCCTCATCCAGGATATGTGTTAGGGAAAACAAGCTAATAGAAGACGATGACATCACAAGGTGGTCCAAAGTGACGGAACGTTCTAACAACATCCTGCCAGAATCCATCAGTAAAGGTGAGGCAAACTTATAGACAATTACCCTCTGGAAAAGATGAAGATTGTGTAGAAACTTTACCTTTTTTTTAATCTGTCCAGTATTTCATGAGGCTAACAAGAAGGAACATGAAGAAACAACAGGTTCTCTCTCAATGAGATTGGTGTCCCTCAAAATGTGGTGTGTTCCTCCAGTGGAGATGGTTTACCTCATTCTGCTGAGGTACGTCTGTCCATAACAAAGCTGTAATTCCTAAAATTAATATCAGGCTTGCTGATCTGGTGCTAATATTCAGGATCATTGATTGGTTACCTGAGATGTGGGTGGAGCTGCTGTCCATGTGGAAGATGATAAGTGAAGAAATGTCTCCAGCTTGGAAGAGAACGTTCTGGAGAACATCTAAATAGACCTTTTTTGCCTTTAGTCAACTACATGCAAAGAACCTTCATCTTCATCCTTCAACCTTCACGCAACTGATTGATTGACCCTAACCGTTGATCCTTGTTTTCTGATACTGCATGATTCTTATAAAAAATTCTTCTGTGGACTTTCAAAGTGACTGTTGTCATTACACATAATGCAGTTCAACACCTATAGCAACATCAGTGTCTTACAGTGTCTAAACCATAAAAATGGTTTAGACACTGTAAGAAATTTTAAACGGTCTATAAACCTTCTATAAAAATCTTTTGTCTTCTGTTATAGATCAATCAGGAGACTGAAACCAAACTGAAACTCTTGGATTTAATGCAGTTATTTAAATTTATAAATTACTATTAATATCAAACTGCAGGCGATCTCACAATCGAGGGATTTACACGACCTAGAAATGTCACCGCTTTCAAATACGAAGTACAATTCTGAATTATAATAGAGAAACAAATGTGCACGAGAAGACATCAGGATAAATGCATTTTAATGAACAAAAGATAATCATGTTTACAGCGAGTTACAAAATAGCACCACGTAAGAGCATCTGTATAAAGTTCTTAATATATGGCATGTTTGCGATCAGTCCAGTCACTTTCATGTATGTAAATGGTCACACTGTATTGTGACTTACAGTACTACAGAAGGCGTGTTCACATGATAAATGTCGATCATACTTCTTTATATGGAACACATGTAAAGAAACATTTGGTGTACAATCATCACTAATTGTAACATTATTTTAAAATAACTGATTTTAAAAAACTGACACCACAGATGTCTTGCTGGATTTTGCATGATGATGTAAAATTCAGTCTTTAAAGGGGCCGTGTAGTTATATTCAAAATATTACTACACAAGCATACAACATGGTTAAAAATGTCAAATGAAATAAACATACAGTTTCAGTCCCTGATTTGACCTAAAAAGTAATGCAACAAACTGTGCGCTAAACCGCTGTACGCTAAACTACTGAAAATAACAACGACTCTAAACCAGTGGAGTCCAGTTCTGCTTTGGTCCTGTAGTGCCACAACCCAAATGAACACACAAGCCTTTAATTCAAGTAATCCTGAAGATACCGAGTAGCTAGTTTAGGTGTCTTCGATTAGCGTTGAGGCTAATCGTGGCACTACATGAAGCAGAAACGGACGTCCTCGCGCTAAATCGTTAAAAGATGAGTTATATACTCCAATTCCATAGTAAGGCTACTTCCTAAAATGATCTAATTCAAATTCGTTGCAGAAAAAAGTTCCTAAGAGTCTCTTCTTGGAGCTATCCAAGATCTTCAGGGCCACCATGTGAAGGTCGTCAGGATCTTCAGAGAATAGCAGCTACCGGATTCTCCTTGTGCAAGATGGGTGGCTTTGCATTGTACAGAAATCCCTCAAATCGTTCTTTAAATCCCTCCCCACCTAACTCGATGTGACGCACCACACCGACTCCAGATTGCGTAATTAAAACATAGACTGTCACAGTGAAGCACAGACTCTGGGGATCGGTTCTGAGAAGAGCTGACAGGAGGTCCAGCGTCTGTTCAAGAGCACAGAAACGCCTCCGACAGGCTTCCTATGACGTCCCTCGTCATGGCCCGTCCTCATACACCCCAGGTTTGGGCTTGAGAGGAGCTGCCGATGTCTGGAATCTGATCGGCGAAGGACTGGGTCATCCACTGGCCATCTTGAACTTGGCCAGCTGGGTTTGGGTTCGTAGGCGACTTCTCAGCAGCTTCTGCTGGAGACCGAACACAAGAACAGGCATCAAACTTTAAAGGAATTATGCAAACCAGATAACGGTACAAACACAACCAACTGGCACAGCACAGTTTCCTTCTCGGCCAGTTCAAGTCATTGTTATTTGTATAGCACTTCTCACGATATGATTTCAAAGCAGCTTTACTGTAAATCATACTGTAGTCTCATACTGTGGTCTAAGAATATCTTTTGTGTGTTTCCCTCTATAGGCCACCACTGACCATGTGGTGCTTACAGGCGACATACAGCACACTGCTGCAATGCTAAAGGTGTTAAGGTTTAAAACTAGGTAATGGACCCTTACCCTAAAACAATAACTAATTATAAATCAGACAAAATTACTGACCCGTTTGCCCTGAGGTGGAAAAGTTACAATATCCATTGCTTTGACCCATATCTGGTGCAGGCTCTCCATAAGCTCCACCAAAAGCCATCTCATAACCTGGATCATACTGCTCTTCCTTGACAGCGATTCTCTTAGCGTCCTCTGTTAAAGGGAAAATCAGTGCTGATGAGTATATGAAACGACAAAGCAGTCGAATGCGTTCCATAATTGTGTTTAGGATTCATAATTCTCACTATATGATCAGGAAAATCAAACAGACCTTTGGCCAAGCCGAGATCAAAAGTGTAGTTGATTTCCTCGATCTCCTTGCTCTTGACAACACCCTTCAGCTGGTCCCTGAGCTCTCGGAGCTTGATGTAAAAGTGCACTTTGTCCTGAGCGCGGGGGAACTGGGCACAGCGAGCGCTGGAAGAGGGCATCAGGTACAAAGCCTACAAAACAAAAGACCGAATCG
>JAZGTJ010003669.1:11675-34270 GCA_036877575.1 Botia almorhae
GACCCATATCTGGTGCAGGCTCTCCATAAGCTCCACCAAAAGCCATCTCATAACCTGGATCATACTGCTCTTCCTTGACAGCGATTCTCTTAGCGTCCTCTGTGAAAGAGAAAACCAGTGCTGATGAGTATATAAACGACAAACCAGTCGAATGCGTTTCATAATTGTGTTTAGGATTCATAATTCTCACTATATGATCAGGAGAATCAAACAGACCTTTGGCCAAGCCGAGATCAAAAGTGTAGTTGATTTCCTCGATCTCCTTGCTCTTGACAACACCCTTCAGCTGGTCCCTGAGCTCTCTGAGCTTGATGTAAAAGTGCACTTTGTCCTGAGCGCGGGGGAACTGGGCACAGCGGGCGCTGGAAGACGGCATCAGGTACAAAGCCTACAAAACAAAAGACCGAATCGAATGCGGTTCCCTCCTACAGTGTTTGAGTTCAATCTTAGATCATAAAGCCACAAAGATGGTTTCTTACCGTCTCCGATTCTGGGATCTTGTGAGGCTGCAGGCCGAAGTCCAACGTTTTGGGCTTTTTCCCGAATATCTCTCTACAGAACATCTCATAAATGCCTGAAACGAAAGGAACCGATAAACGCGTGTCTTATCACGTCACGCTCTGCATCAGCCCGTGGTTATATACTTACATTTTCCATTAAAAACGGCTATGAGTGGCTTGAATTTCTTTATTTTTTCCACCAGGATTTTTCCACCCTCCCGAAGCTCTTTACTACAATACAAAACGGGTTAGAGGAACATTGCATCAGTATTCATCAAGCCCCACATGAAGACAGCGCCTGAGGCCGCGCCTCCACCGTACCTCGAGAGATCTTTGCTTCCTGGTGTCGCTCTTGCCACCATATTTGTGAAGCCAATGCCGTATTTTTCCGGCAGACTATGATCGTCCATGTGATTCAGCAGCTTCTCAGTGAATCCGGACAGGAAAAGACACTTCCCTGAAGGACAGAATTATAGACTTGAACCCATCAGTTTTTTATTTGGCAAACATAACCACATTGTGGTTTGGAGGCCAATGGAACTTACAAAAATGATTTCCCGGTCCAGGGAACCATCTTCCGATGTAAGCCGCCATCAAACCGGGATTAATTCCGATCTGTGTCATTAAAATAATGGAAAAGGAGGATGTGTGTCGTTTCAATGTCTTTGAGCACTTTAACCGTTTTATGTTAAAGCTGCAATACGTAACTTTTGCCTCTCTACCGCCATCTCTGTTTGAAACACGAAACTGCAGGTTCAATTTACGTTCTTTTAATTAGGTATGTTGAAGTCAGAACACGGATCTGTTATGTACTTTTGTTCATTTTAAACCCATAACGCTACAGATTGCAGCTTTAAACGCACTCAGAAAGGTTTTTTCTAGACAAACACTGTGTAAACTTACGATGACATAATCCAGGTTGGGGGTGAGGATGTCTGGTAGCGTCTTCTTCATGACCTCCTCCTCCGACATGCCTTTAAAGCGATCTACCTTCCTCTTCACCTTCTTGAAGGTGCCATCGATCTTCTCCTGTCCCTCAGCAGGCGGGGCCTCTTTATCTTCCTTCGCTTTCTTGGGTTTAGGTCCAGGTTTGGCTCTGGGTTTGGGTTCTTTGTCTGCTTGCCTTCCCCTCTTGCCTTTGGCAGGTGCTGGGGGGGGGACACATTTTCATTTACCGAAAGCTACATCAGAGTACGCACACAGTCCATGAAGCTGGGCAAACTACCTCGCTGTGGTGCGCCAGGCTCTTGCTGGGCAGCAGCCTCTGGATGTGGAGGCATCTGCTGCATGCCTCCATCTTCTCTTGGTTCCTCCATCATATAAGCAGCACTGCCATTAGCCATGTGGGGATATTGCGCCTGAAGGGCTTGCAGATGCTGTTGAGCCGAATGAACCCTATTTCAAACATAACACAGAGACTAAAGTCATTCATCCAGCCTGTGGAACTAAGTTAACCTTCAATAATACGCAAACAGATGCAATACATTTTATGCTGTTAATTTCATATTAGCAGGAGCAGAGCAAACAGCAGGCGCGCTGAAAACAAAAACACAAGCGGCAACACCAAGACACGTATAATGCATCCGAGCAAGAACTTGCGGTTTTAGCGCACAGACTGGTTAGTAGCATTTAAAATCAGACGGAAATGCGAAACGTTATAACAACATCATACAAGTCTTGGAGGTTGAATTTAATCTCGGCGCCAAATAGGGGACACTCACCATTGTTGGAGGTATTCCGAAGGGGCATTGGGCAATGATCCATACAGCCTTTCATCCATCTTTACGGGACGTAAATAAATTAATGTTCAAAAGCAATTTCAGTGGTATTCTCACAGGGGAATATTTATAACCAGCCTGTTCAATGGGTGGCACTTTTATGGTCCCCTATTATATACGACAAATATAGAGCCTATTCGTTTTAAATCTACACAACATTAACTTAACGAATCTCACATATATAACACCGGGTGACTGTAAGTATATAAACCAAAAAAGCAGGTGGTATGTGTTAGGTTAACGTCACACGTAGTTAACCAGCACGAATTACCCCTTTAATACTGATATTTTGCCAGCAGTATTCGTTTGCACTATTGATATTTGGAGGTCTAAAACTACAATTTGCAAATACACATCTGTGCTTTACAAATACAGGTAAACTACAAAGATCCTTCATTATATGTTAACAAAGCCATGTATGTTATACTGCTAGCACGATTGGCTAACACTAGCCTAGTGTGTCCAATTCATTGAGTACAATAGCCAGCTAAGGTAGCTAACTAACTAACTAACTATGCAGCGTGCTTTCTAAGCTATGTTTGGTGAAATAAATACATACCGTTGGGATACGATTAAAAACGACAGTCCACTGAAACGTTGATTTTCTGTTTTTATGAACAAAACCGGTAAAATCAACAAAGGCGAGACCAAACGCGAGAAATCAATTTGACAGTGGACTGTACCAAGGCACCAATACTGGGGTTGCACCATTTAATGTACGTCTACTTTTGGCGTTGTATGTAATAAAAGAGACAAATAATTCATAATTTCATCGTTAATTTATGTGTTATTGAATTAAACATTTTAAATGCATTGAATATAGTTCAGTTTATTCATTGTCGTATTGTGTTTTGTACAACAGAAAACTGCCCCCCCCCTAAAACGTGTAAAGTATTTACGTCGTCTTTCCTGACGTTTAAACGCTTTAAAGCAAGCCTCTGATTGGCTACACTAAACCTGCACGTTTCCTGTTCAGATGTCAAAATAAAGCTCCTCAATGTTACCCCGTAATCCCCGTACTGAACACTTTAACTTCGTATTATTTAAATAATGCAACATTTTCCTGTTAATTATGGTATTATAAATGTGTAGAGATGTGTATGAGAAAAAAAATGTGTATCGCTTTCATTCGTTTTTTTTCCCACACTTTTATTTTGCCCATGAAAACTTTTCATTATTAACACCCACATTTATAAACGATACACAAATGAAACACAGACTGACACACGTTACACGGAATGCATTATCACAGCAACAAAAATGCTGTGCTCTTATTTTGACAAGACAGGTATAAACGGTACTGAATGTAATTAATACACACAAACGGTCATGCACATCTATTATGTGCACAAAAACACGATTCTAAAAGTCTAAAAATCTATTCAGATTGAGGTAAACGGCGTCATCAGTATTAAATAAGCACCTTTGCAGGACTTCAGATCTAATGCTGGACTTCGCATGCCATCAGCAAACATGCATTGTGGGCACACATCTCTAGAAGAATACGACCTTCTATAAGTCCAACAGTGGCGGATTAGTTGAAACTGAAAATCTCCGTTTGCACACTGGAAGACAAATCAATGTCAAATATATGCACAGAGTCTTTCCATCAAACATAATCTTAGAACCACAGACAAAATAAGAGGCACAAAATAAAACTTCTGTTCTGAGAGTTTGTGTTCTGTCAAACGTTCCCGTAACGAAGCTTTGTTAACCACACACGAATTTAAAATCATACATTAAATAACCCATAATGAAAACTCGTCACACAATAACCGTAACAAATAAAAAAATATATAAACCAAAATACAAAAATAATAACGGTTTTGTTGGTCCTCCACAGTACATGCAGTGCAGGTAATGACGTGGCATAAGTTTGATCCAATAACCACAACTCAGGTTGTTTCATTGTTGCTGTTACATCTGATGTCGGGAATCTGATCTGCAAACGGCTGCATCGTCCACTGGTTGTCCGTCACCCGCCCTACAGATGTATATCCATTTTTACTAACCCGTTCGTTTACAGCATAAACAAATTACATTACATTTACATTCATGCATTTGGCTGACGCTTTTATCCAAAGCGACTTACATTGCATTATACTATATACATTGTTTCTAAGTATGTGCAATCCCTGGGATCGAACCCATGACCTTGGCGTTGTTAACGCCATGCTCTAACCACTGAGCTACAGGAAATTATGGCATTAATAAGTATGTTGTGTTTAAATGGTGTACAAAATAAAAGTACCTACCTGTGGCATTAGAATGCACACCAAATTCTTGCTGTGGTTCTCTCCATGATCCATGGCCACAGGTGTCCTCATATCCAGGGTCATGTTGCTCCTCTTTGATTGC
The DNA here is from genome assembly GCA_036877575.1 of Botia almorhae. Taxonomy (NCBI): domain Eukaryota; kingdom Metazoa; phylum Chordata; class Actinopteri; order Cypriniformes; family Botiidae; genus Botia; species Botia almorhae. Next base: position 16,312 of record JAZGTJ010003669.1, read on the forward strand.
CATTTTTTTGGCATCCTCTAAAACAGAGAACGATGATAAAATCAAATCAATGAGAGAACATTTCGTTTTTTTGAAAACAGACAAAAAACTACACACAAAATATGCTTATATACCTTTCGCCAGAGCCAAATCAAAGGAGTAATCTGTCTCATGGACCTCCTGTGTACTCGACACTCCCTTCAGCTGATCCCTGAGTTCTTTGAGTTTAATGTAGAAGTGCACTTTGTCCTGAGCCCGGGGGAACTGAGCACAGCGAGGGCTGGATGACGGCATCAGATAACAGACCTGCACAACAAAACAGCCGTTACATCAGCTGCCATCTGTAACAACAAACGCCGGGCTCTCATCCGAGCGCTAGCCTACCGTCTCCGTGTCCGGCACTTTGTACGGCTGCAGTCCGAATTCTAAGTTCTTGGCCTTCACCCCAAAGATCTCCTTGCAAAATATTTCATAGATGCCTGAAATATTCAACAAGATTAAAGTGTGTCATAGATGGCAGAGTATAAACAAGAGCTACAACTTCTCATACCTTTGCCATTGAAGGCAGCGATTAAAGGTCTGTACTTCTGGAGCTTCTCCAAAAGTTGGTGTCCGCCCTCACGGATCTCCTTGCTGCACAAAAACGAAAGTTTTGACCTCGTTTTGCTTAAATATTGACTTAGGAATCAAAACACACCTCCCTTTTCATGGGTTGTTTCATCTACATTAGGCATTAAAAGCTTTTAGCATCTGCCATTGTTTTGTCCTACACATTTCATCAGTACAGCATGCGTGTTCCGTGGAAATCCACTGTTTTGTAAAGATGATATTGAAAAATTAGGATTGCAAAATTCCGAAAATTCCCATAATATTCCAACTTGGAATATTTCCAAAATTCCCCAGCTTTGCAACCCTATTGAAAAATGATGCTTTCTTTACGTACGGCTAAGCAGTGATGTTAAACTTACTTTGAGAGGTCTTTACTCCCAGGCGTTGTCCTTTCCACCATATTGGTGAAACCAATGCCGTATCTTTCAGGAAGTGTCTGATCCTGCATGTGGTTGAGCTGTTCGTTAGTCAAACCGGAAAGAAACAAGCACTTCCCTGTAAAACAGCCACATAAACACACATTACAAATCAAAGACCTACATGAAGACTTAGAAAAATATAATCATCATCACAGAGAATAAGATCAAGTTAATAAAACTTACAAAAATGGTTCCCGGGATTTGGGTAATGCCTTCCCTTGTAGGCTGACAGCAATCCTGGATTGATGCCAATCTATTAACAAAAAAATGGGAATTTGCTGTTCAATATTCACTAGATAAGAATGAAAGGGTCATGAGGCTCAGAAACTCACAATCAGTATATCAAGATGATGAGTGATGATGTCAGGTAGCTTTCTCGCCATGACTTCCTCCACTGACATTCCATTGAATCTGTCCAACGTCCGCTTAGCTTTCTTCGGAGAGTCGTCAAACTCTGTCTGCTCTTTTCCTTCTCCTTTAAGAGGTCGCCCCCGTTTCTTACCCTTGGCAGGTGTCATCGGAGGATCTACAAACAGATAGTTAATGAGTGATACAGTGCAAAAATATCCCGGTTTTCCTAGTTACAGGATACCAGGCCATACCTGGTGGCTGGGTAAAGAACTGCTGGGGTTCCTGTTGCTGCTCCAGATATGGATCTTGGTGTACTGCTAAATCAGTCATGACTTTGTCCTCCGTGGGTCTCTCCGTAAACTGGGCGGCAGTAACCATCTGATGGTACTGGGGAACCTGCTCGGCCTGAAACTGCTGTTGATTCGTTTGGTACCTGATCAAAAACATCATAAAGAAAAACAACAATATTATCTTACTTCACCTGCATAAGAAGATTAAAGCTACGAGGACCTGCATGACTAAAAACAAATGACACATTCGAAATCCAATAAACAGTTTTCAGATTAAAGCATTTGTTGCCAGGGCTCTAACTTTATTATATTCTTAAAAACAACACTGATTTGTTTGAAACAGGTACTGAGAGACAGACAGACAGACAGACGTATCAAATTTAATGAGCTGAGTATTTTGTGCGATCTTTTGGGACTAGACAAACTCACCAGTACTGGAGATAATCCATAGGGGCCGTCAGAGATGAATACTGCCTTTCTTCCATCTTAATTGGTGTTCTTACTTTAATAGATTAATATTCATGGTTTTGTTACTGATACACCAGCTGGTAAACCACACCTCCCCTTTGTTTCGTTGTTTATTTTTTACAGCCGTTTTATTTCCAATAGGGTCGAGCTCAAAGGCAAAATATAATCGTCCTAAACATAAGTTTGAACTAGAAACACGCGTGTTGCGAAGAAAACGCCAGTACAACGTCAAAAGAACCGTGCAGTTTATCGAGCTCAATGTGTTAAGACCTTAATATAAAATAAAATAACTCGTTTCGCTACATACAGATAGATTTGTACTCAATACAGTTGTAAATCTTACCTGCCATATATATTCTTCAGATCTTACAGGGTACCTAAAAGTATTTAGTGCAATAAAACATGGAACAAACGATGCTACACATGACATATGAAGCCAGTATTGGTAACAATGTCAACAAAGCGAAAGGGAAATGTCAAAATAAAAGTCTCAATTTTACTCATTTCTTTAGTAAATCGTCTGAACGGAAAGAAAACGGTTTCTGTGAAAACCTTTACATTGTGTTTGTAAGGTATATACTTTATACCTTAATATCCATTAATAAAAACATTAATATCTATTAACATTCACGTCTAACTTAAACGTATACTTTTATACAATGTACACTTATAATAATACAATTATACAATGTGGCATTAAAGCGCTTAAAGACATGCTTCACGTTTTTGGGGTGTACTATTTTTTGTCAAAGAAGTAAGTTGCATTTTTCTCTAAATATGTTTGTGTGTTAAGCGCTGTTGAACATTTCTGGGGTTTTATTTTATTCGCCTAATTATGATGCGAGACTTGCAGATTTGTGCAAGTAGTCAAATGGTTCATTATAATTGAAAATCAGTACATCGTACTAATGAACTAGTACATAAGTATTAAATACCATCATAAGAAAAATATAACATGATTTACGCACAATCTTAAATGTTATGACTGTTATTAAACTGTTATTAAATGTTAATACCTTTATTATGAAAACTTGTTCATGTGAAAACGGAAGTATGTATGTGTCTATTCGAGACGCTGTTTTGTAGAGTATGTACCGCTGAACGCGCTCGCCTGTCAAACCGAAGGCAGCTCTGCTACTGGGGGAGAAACATGCCGACCTTGTCATTACCCCTGTCAAAATTGGTCAGACATAAGGAGAACTTAACGCGACTTGTAACCCACGTTAAGCATCTGCACGCAAACAGCGGGACATGGTCGGTGAACGGCAGAGCGCCGCGGACGTTTCGCCGTTCGGGACGGGAGTCTGTTCCCGTGACAGCGGCCAACATGTGCACCAGCTCCTCCGGTGACGAAGACAAGACCAGCTGGCTCTGGTCTGTTTACAATGAAACTAAAAGACAAACGCAAGGTTAGTCCCCATACATCGAAGAGTACTTCGCCTTAGACTCTGGTGTAGGTGTCAAAATGATTTTTGAGTTGTTTGATTTTCTGGCTTTCAAATAGTTACAAATAAGACCATTGCTGTTTGTTCTCAGCTATTATATTTAAAGTTAAAGTGTTTTCAATATAATGCATCACAATACACGTCCCTAAAAAATTGTCATGCTGATTTTATGAGCCGGCTGCAAAACGAAAGCCATTCTGTACGACGTTTAATAAAGGTTAACGATTAATACTTTTACATCTGTTTTTAGCCTCTTATTTCCTTCTTTAATCATCTGTTAGCACACGCAATAAAAGCACGAAGGGTCTGTTATTTATTAACGCACCTGTGTATTTTTCCTCAGATTTAATTCCTGTGATATCGAGCAACTTTGTAAACCCAGACACCATTTTTGCTAACAACGAGATGAGTCTGCAGGACATTGAGATCTATGGCTTTGATTATGACTACACGCTGGCATTTTACTCCAGTCACCTGCACACCCTCATTTTCAACATCGCCCGGGACATCCTCATCCAGGAGCACAGGGTGAGTGACCCACGAGTTTGTTTGTGCTGTCGATATTATTTGTTGGTTTTTATTTAGTAGAGTTCCGTTTCTAAATGTATATGTATGGGCACATACCTATTATTTCATAGTCAATTTTGTACTGACTAGTAAGTGTATGTCGTTATATTGCAATTAACCACGATTTTGTGTCTTGGACTTGCTTTTCAAGCAATAATCAAAGATTAATGAGAGATAGGATCCGGTTGTTCTATTGCTGTGAACAAGTAATCAATAAACTTCGAAATGCATTTTTGATTTCTGTACTTTTAAAACGTGCATTTAAAACTCAAGCAGTTACATTTTTAAAGCTGCAATGCATAACTTTCGTCTCTCTAGCGCCACCTCTGTCCGCAACATAAAACTGCAGGTTACTTTACGTACCTCTCATTACCTTAACATGTCATTATGATAAACGTACTTTTGTTAATGTAGGAGACTGTTTTGAACACTGATCTGTTATGTACTTGTGTTAACTTATAACCCCAAAATGTTACGCATTGCAGCTTTAAATATGCAGTATTCGGTGTGAATGAATTGCTTCTACTGTAATATCTTGTCATTTCCTGTTCATATCAGTATCCAGAAGGATTGAGGGACTATGAATACATCCCTAATTTTGTGATCCGTGGCCTTCACTATGACGTTCAAAAGGTTTGTGTCCGGTTCTGATTCGCTTCGCTCGTGCAGTTGGTGTTGGTTATCTCTAACGTTCTCATTATGTTATGAAACACCAGGCTCTACTGATGAAGATAGATGCCTTTCATTATATCCAGCTGGGTACGGTATACAGGTAGCATACGTTTATTTACTGTAAAACGTACAGTATTACTGTAATAGAACCTGTATCTCCGCTCACTGTCTTGTAATTGTTTCTGTAGGGGTCTTAATCCAGTGCCAGATAAGGAGGTCATCGCTATGTACGAAGGTTCTCACGTGCCTCTGGAAATCATGAGTGACTTTTATGGAAAGGTCTGTGGCTTTGCTGACCAATCACAATTCAGCTCTTTGCCAAAGCTCCTTACTTGAGAAAATGGTATTTAATAGCAATCAACGTACTATATGTGGCTCTTTCGATCTCTTACCCCGTACAGAGCTCTCACGGTCACACGATGAAGCAGTTTATGGATATTTTCTCCCTGCCGGAAATGACGCTTCTCTGCTGCGTTAATGATTATTTTATGAAGCACAACATCGACTACGAGCCTGTTCATCTTTACAAAGACGTTAAGGTAACGTTATCAGAAAAGATCAACAGTTTTGACGGACACATTTGTTCTTCATTGGTACTATTGTCATTTTGAGAAAATATGTGCAATTTATCTACAAAATCTATTTTAAGCATTTAAGCGTAAACCTTTAACGTCAAAAGTTTTTAAAATCATGAAAATGTGAATTCAGTCAAACGCGTCTAAATTCTAGCTGTTGATTGGTGCAAAACAGAAACACCGATTTTCTTATACCAATATCAGTTTCCAATGAAGTAAAGCACTGTCGTATCTAAGGTGCTGCAGACGTCAGACGCCATTTGATCTCTGTCCTAACTCCTCCCATATTCTACAGTTTGGATAAATTTAGCTCCAGCATCTCTATATTTAGGTTCGTTGGGAGCAGCCTGGACAGTCTAATTTTAGAGGGAATGTCTGGAAGCACCATCTGCCTGGGCAGAAGCAGAAAGATGATCTAGAACCGTTACTGGTTCTTGGATCTGTAAAACTGCTCCCGTTGTTCTTGCGTTCTAGCTGTTATTATGACATAACAAATCTCAAAGGGTTCCGTGTCCCGTTCCCCAGATGATATTAATGAGTGCTTTCACAGAAGGTGGCTGGCAGCACGTCAGGGTTTTGACGCGCGTGCTTTGCTATGATCTGCGTCTGCGTTTGTCTGTGTTCTCAGGAGGCCATCGGAGACGTCCACGTGAGGGGGATTATGTATCGCGCAGTAGAAGCCGATATCGGTAAATTTCCAAGCTTCTCCATTCGTACCTGCATGAATGACCCAGTTATAAGCACTCACGCTGGAGAATATGTTCTTCATTTGTGTCTACAGAGAAGTACATATGTTACGGAGAACAGACACAGGCTGTTTTAACGAAGCTTTCTGGAAACGGAAAGAAGATGTTTCTGATTACCAACAGCCCGTTTGATTTCGTGTACGTGCTGTCGTGATTCACTGCACTGAAAATACTCCACTGGATCACCTGACACACGCCTCGCTTTTAACGTTTAAACGTCTTTTCAATTCTTTTGTTGCAGCGATCGAGGCATGAACTACATAGTTGGACAAGACTGGCGAGACTTGTTTGATGTCGTCATAGTGCAGGCCGACAAGCCGAGCTTTTTCAACGACAGGAGGAAGTAAGTTCCCACAACCCCGGAGTGCTTCTGGCTTTTGTTGAGTAAATCTCAGACCAGTTTTATTCTGACTTCAGTACAGACTCCCTCGCAGATATATTTGGCGACGTTTTCCAGAAACATTTTTTGTTATGCTGGTTGAAAGTCTCTTCTGACAGAAATGATGAAGTGGTCTAAATCTTTATAATTTACTTTTAAATCTATATACAGTAGCTTCTGTGGAAGCTGTAGGACCATAAAATTATCATCCAATCGATGGCATGTCCTACTTGCCTGTCGAACTGTGCATGCATTCGTGCGTTTTGGAGGGGGCGTGGCTTTGAGGAGCGTTCTAAAGGGAGGGCGGGATCTTATGCTTTCAAAGCTAGCTTGCTATCTCTGCTACCTCTCTGAAATCGGCTACCTTGCCTTTAAATCATGACCGATTGAGGCATTTAAGCACTCTAAGCACTTCATAGATCCACAAAGTAACACAATGCCGTGTGTTTTCCTGTTTTTAAAAGACCTTTCAGGCGAGTTACTGATAAAGGCGTGCTGTTATGGGACAGGATTCACCACCTTGAGAAAGGGCAGATCTATAAACAGGTAATCGTTCATGTTTGGCTGCGAGCTCTTTCAGTTCGGTATTAAAGATCTTGGAATGCAATCTGTTCACTTTGTCTGTTGCCAGGGAAACCTGTATGAGTTTTTGCGGCTTACGGGCTGGAGGGGTTCGAAGGTGTTGTACTTTGGGGATCACATTTACAGTGACCTTGCCGTAAGGAACATTTTTTTGTCATTTTTGTTTGTCATGCCGCTCAAACAAGTAATTTGGTATCGCTTCGGAAAACCTAGTAAGTTAATAGTAAGATAATGCACGCAAACATGTTGCTTACGTCACAGAAAATGATTCGGCTGGCCCTTTAAAAACATTTTTGGGTGTATGACACAACAGTGATGTCATGACAATGATGTCACAGTGTCTGCTTGTGCAGGACCTGACCCTCAGACATGGCTGGAGAACAGGAGCCATTATTCCAGAGCTGCGAAAGGAGATTAAAATCATGAACACGGAGGAATACGTCCACACCATGACCTGGCTGCAGGCCCTGACTGGGCTGTTGGAACAAATGCAGGTCAGTTCACCAGGGGGCGCCCTAACGAAAACGCGCTGGAAATAGTTTGGGGGATAGTTCATACAAAAATAATGTAAACATTGTACATCATTTACTCACCCTCATGTCATTCCAAACCTGTATCCCTTTTAAGTTTCTGTGGGACACAAAAGAAGATATTTTGAAAAATATCTTGGCGTTTTACGTCCATACAACAGAAGTCAGCGTGTGCCACTGTTGTACTTCAAAATATCTGTTTTTGTGAGAGTGGTTGATGACATCATCAAAATGTCATCATTTTATTGGAGTGCTTTCTATCTTGTGGTGTTTTAATCAGAGCAGATGTCCGTTGATTTAATACGAAGCGTGAGCAGTAATCTGGTTTGATCATCCGCAGTGTGCGAGAGCACACGTCTGATCCGGGCTGCGTTTGACTCATGTTGTGTTCGTTTTCATCCGGCAGGTACATAAAGACCCCGCGTCACAAACAGTGATTCAGCAGTGGATCGATGAAAGAGAGGACATGAGGTACCTCATCTTACATCAATCTGTAGAACTGTTACTCTTAATGCGGGTATAAAAACATAATTCTTACTCCTCGTGCCGATAAAGACAGAATTACAGTGTTTTCCACAGTTCTGCATGCTGTCGGCTTAGCGTTTCATTCAGATTTAGCATGAAACATATAGGAAAGTCTCATACATTAGCATAGCTTGCAAAACCTCATTTAATAACACAACATTCTGATTAAAAACCTTTTTTAGGGTGTTTTTTTAAACACTGAAGATATAAACAACAGATATTTGTTTTGATATAACTGTATGTTATTTCTTTAAAACATACATTTACAACAATACACAAACATACACAATCCGTTTGTACATATGTCATTTGTATTTCCTAATTTCTTAATGTATTTATTGCATTTATTCTGTTTGTATTCAAATTCAGCTTAAAATTGCAGGAGAAAATGGTGTGACGTGAGTGCCGAATGTGTTTTTGTCAGGTTACGGACCAAAGACATCTTCAACGGCCAGTTCGGGAGTCTTTTCCGTACCTATCACAACCCGACCTACTTCTCGCGTCGCCTCTCGCGGTTCGCCGATATGTACATGGCCTCCCTCAGCTGTCTGCTGAACTACGACCTCCAGCACACGTTCTACCCCCGACGCACCCCACTGCAGCACGAGTCGCCCGTCTGGCCCGAGCAGACCAGCACTGGGGCCGCGAGCGCCCCCTTTCAGAGTCACAGGATACAGACTGGATCAGAGTAGAAAGACAGCTTCAGTTAGACATCAGACTGAAGTTTATTTAGTTTAGTGTGGTTGGGGTGGGTTTCTAATGGGTTTATTTTAAACACTAGTCATACAGTCAGACAAAACGGTGAAATCACACAAAAAGCCACTTTTTCTATGGAATTGAAAAGGATAGAGAGTATCTTCGAAAAAGTACAATAGTAGTCCGTAAATCTTCTAAAACCTTATGACAGCTTTGTGTCGAAAAATAACAAAATGTCAAGGTGAGCAGATGATGGCAGAATTCTTATTTTTGGGTGAACTGTCACTTTAAGAATCAAATTTAGTTCTGGTGACATAAAATGTTTCATCAACGCTGTTCCTGTTGGTTCGTTCAAGCCGGTAGCCCTCAAACAAACATGCTAATGTTTTGATTTAGCCATAGTGCTGACGCTTGACCATCTTACAGATGGTATACCTGTAGTTTTCTCTTCGAATTAAGCTGGGATAGAAAATATATTAACATTTAAAAAAAAATCACGTATTCCAACTGTAAACTGTCTTTTTTTAATATCAATAATTTTCTCAACCACGTGAAACGGTTGATTCTGGACAGGAGAGTGTTTTACGCATTTTGTGCTGTTTTAAGAGATTGTGCCTCAAAGTGTAGGTGAGATTATTTGTAATCTTTATTTTTTTAAGTTTTGAGTTATATTTTCATCACTGGCATTTATAAGTCCACCTACATGAAGCCCGTTTAACAAGCAAGTACTTGAAATCTCACATGCCAGTGTTTATGTGGATATACATGTTGGAAAAAAAGCACAAAATCAAGTCACCTCTCAGTTGAACTTTGACCTTTTTTTACCATTAGTAGTATTAGCATAGTGATACAACAAACTCCAACTGACAAATTAGTTCAGATGAACTTGTTAACCCTTTTAAAACCAAAGGGGAACTCAGGAGAGTTGACAGGCACTACATATCTACATGATCTCCTGACAGGATCTCAGAAAATACCAGTGTTGGATGTTTTGACATGCCTTACATGCTGTATTTTTGCAATGTATGATGATGATATACATTTTTATCGAGGGCATTGTAGACAGTGTGACAGTTAAAGTTATAGAAGAATACGGCTGATGTACAACGAGAGGTCATAATTCTTCAATATAAAGGGGACTTCACACTTGTTTTTTATTGTACTTTTTTACATGATGGCTTGTAGAACGTTATTGCTGTTATATTGTGTGTATACACACACACACACACACACACGCATAAGTTCAATATGTTAAAAACGGTATTGTACGAGCATATTTATGTTGCATTGGAGAGATTATGCTTTAGGAACGCACAAGTTTTATATTTGTCTGCTCAGTGAATACAAATAGCATCTTTGGTTTTTTTTGGTGTTGTAAAAGAAAACTGTACTTGCTGGAAAGTTCTTCACATTTGCCTTTAATAACCATGTTAATTTGTGCCGGCATTGTTGCCGTGCACATTACAAGCTGTGTTCTGTATTTGTGATATTTATTACAAATATAATCAAACTTATAACTTATAAGTCTTGTCGCATTATTGTTGAATGGGAACCACATTAGCATCGACACTGTGACATCAGCATATATAATCGGATCCTATTTTACCATGTCCGATTGTCTATTTCCAAGGTAGATTTATGTAATAAGAGGATTAATTTAGGCGACACCGAGTCATTTGTCAAATGGCTTGTATCTGAGATCAAGCAGATGGGCGGCCAGATGGTTCACATCATATCAAAGCTTGTGAGGCTGAAGATAAAACAGGTAATACCTGTTTTATCTTCAGCCTCACAAGCTTTGATATGATGGCAACCCCCGCTCTCTTTATTTAAAGGCAATGATAGGAACAGATGAACGGACCGACTGACCATGGAGGGTTTCACGCAAGCCGATGCGGTCCTGACGGCACGACCCACTGTTTTTCCGCGCGTGGGCTACAGCATACTTTCATATCTCATGTTTATAAACACGCTACTGTCTGTGTTCAATAACTCACTGGTGATCGCGGTGATGCTTAAAAACGTGCATTTTCTCAACGCCATGAACGTGATCATACTCAGCCTCGCCGTGTCCGATCTCATGATCGCCACCTGCGGCTCCGCCATCGTCACCGTCACAAATTATGAGGGCTCGTTCTTTCTAGGTCGTCCGTTCTGTGTTTTCCAGGGTTTTGCTGTGAACTACTTTGGTAAGTGTTGGTTATTTCATCTGTTTAACTTTTTAAACAACTATAATGATATTATATGATTATAATAATGACCTAAAGCCATCATGATTTTGCCCTGTGATGTTACTGGGACAACATTCCAAATAACCAATCAGGTTCTGAGGAATAAGTTTACAGTTTATTGTGAATAAGGTGCTTCTACATCACTGTTCATCTCTCATTTTCTTCAGATTTTAGGGATAAGGTATGGTTACGGTTGGGGTTTTAGGGTGGGGATAGGGTTTTCCTACAGGAAAGTTGTTCCAGGGTCTAGGAAACTATGCAGATGACATCTCACACATGGCAAAATCATGTCAAGCAATGACCTGTTGGATACAATAATAAACTGTGGACTTTGTTTTTTTTTTAAACGTTTTTTTAAATGGTACGTTTGCCCTGCCCTAGTCTCCATCCACTTTCATTGTGTGGAAAATTGTTTTCCGAAGCAGAGTGCGAGCGATGACGATTTTGCATGAACTGTCTCTTTAAATCTGTGCTCCAGGTTTGGTGTCTCTGTGCACTCTCACGCTGCTGGCGTATGAGCGATACAATGTCGTGTGCAAGCCACTGGCGGGTTTTAAGCTGAGCGTGCGCAGGAGCTGTCAGGGTCTGGTATTCGTCTGGCTTTACTGCCTCTTCTGGGCTGTGGCCCCACTGCTGGGCTGGAGCTCGTACGGACCGGAGGGGGTCCAGACGTCCTGCTCTTTAGGCTGGGAGGAGAGATCCTGGAATAACTATAGCTACCTCATCTTCTACATTCTCCTCTGCTTTATCCTGCCCACGGCCATCATTGTATACTGCTACACCAACATCCTCATTTTCATGAAGAAGGTGATGACCATTCGGTGATGAGCATTAATAAACAATTCTTGTGAATTCTAATCTAATTCTAATTATCTAATGTGCCTATAATTTCTGCATAATACGGTAATAAATACAGTGAAAATGATAATTCATCTGCTCGCAGATCAACAAAAACATAGAGCTTCAAGGAGGCAAGAACTGCGTGGAGGACAACGAACACGCATCCAGGATGGTCCTGGCCATGATCATCGCCTTCTTCATCTGCTGGGTTCCTTACACGGCCATCTCTGCGGTGGTAGTCCTGAATCCAGATATCCACATCCCCCCTCTGGTGGCCACAATGCCCATGTACTTCGCCAAAACCAGCCCTGTTTACAATCCCATCATCTACTTTCTGACCAACCAGCGGGTATGTGCTGTTTATTGTGCTTGAATCCCTATATACCAGTATCCGAGTGTTCCTGTAGCATCTGCCAAATGCGTACATGTAAATATATGTGAGATTATTTTACAGTTGTTTACAGTATATTGTACATGATCTTTAATACGTTTATCATCATGCAGTTCCGGGAGTCCTCTCTGGAAATCCTGTCCTGCGGTCGATACATTCCTCGAACTGCCGCAGTCGATCTCAACATGTGCTCGGTACAGAAGAGTCACTCCGTCGGCACAAGCTGCAAGATCATTCCAGTCTGATCTGAGGTCTGTCGATGTGGGTCATTGTGTATAACTGCTATGTACAATGCTGTAATTATTCGCTGATTTAGGGCCTGTGAAACTAAGATATACTATAATAAATGTATCTTCAGTTTAGTTCAGATTTATTTCTATAGCACTTTTCTACAATGTTGCATTGTTTCAAAACATCTTAACAAAAACCGGAAAACAGGACAATTATAAAATATATAGAACATGTGAATGGAACACATGGTGTTTTTGCTAATTTAATTTTTCACATAAGATTTTAGAACCGTCTGTTTTGCATACACGTTGCAGCGTGACTGCCTGTCCCACAGAGTAACAAAAACAAGACTGGGAATACAAATACAAATGAGATCATATTAACACCCCCACTTGCTCTCATACTGTTATCATTTCAACATAATTATACAAACTTCATAAACCAAACATTGGGTCAATAGGTCCTGCCAAATTTGCTTCTTTGGCGCCTGCATCTGGCACTCTATTCCTAGTTTGAATAAACGTTCCCTGTGTGCAGACTTCACAACATGGGTTTATCTCCTCCACTCTTAATTGCCATACCATCCTGCAGTTTAATTACACCTTCATAATTGCAATGACCCAATATCTCATGCCAGGTCTGCAAGTCATAACATTTCTTACACTGGTCAACACATTCATTGTCTATTGTGTGCAAATAGTATAGTTTGTTGTGCACGTGTATGGGAAATTTGGTACCGTCTCTATGTAGCAGAAGATGCCCTGTGGATATGTTGGGATGTATAGCGCGTTTCTTAGCGTTATTTTGAAACGCCGTCCTCGGCTGTCAATCAAACATTCCACTGCGTCCCCTTTGCGCTTGGCGACTCCGTCACACCTGGTGCCATCAGCCAATTCCACGCAGTGTGTGCTGGCCTGGAAACTCTTGTCAACCCTTTGGAACTTAGCAATGTCCGTGATGATGTGGGAAGTTGCACTTGCGTCCACCATCAGGCCTCTCCACCTGGCATCATGCTCTCGCATCTCAACGTCGCTTGCCCGAAAAATATACTCCTTGCCACCCGTCTCCTCGGGCACTTTTCCTGCGTTATCCCGCTGCTTTCTCCGTCTGCCGTTTGCATCGCGGTGTGTGGTACTGAAAACAGTGATTGCGCCACTGTTTACGCCGGCGTGTCCTTGCTCGGTGGCCTTTTGCGCCACACCTGTAACAAACAACGTCACTACCTCCAGCCCCGCTATCAGCTGATGTTGTACCAAGCTGCGCTCTTGCTTTCATAACATTGTTCTCGGATGCACTTGCTCGCATATTTTCAATGTCCTCATAACTTCGGAGCCTTGTTTTAAATTCAGCAAAAGTCATTTTATTATCATAAAGTGACCCAAAATTTTGTCTCCCATAACTCGTAATTCTTCTCATCTCCATCGAAAACTAGTCTTGACCAGCGGTCAAGTATCAACTACACACAAACTATGTTACGTTCTCTGGGCCCATAACCTGTTAACAGAGTACACAAATAACACAGGAAATATGTGCCACTTTCTCTGACGTATACCTTTTCATTAAACAAAAACAGGCACATGTATTAATTCAGTCTCTGATCAGGTCACATGACATACACTTTGCAGCGTGACTGCCTGTCCCACAGAGTCACAAAAACAAGACTGGGAATACAAATACAAATGAGATCATAATATTAACAGTTTGTATCGAAACTTTCTGCGGCTTGTATATAATCTTTGTTTTTGGAAAAAGGAACAAAGTAGACACTTGTAATTAAAAGTGGATAAAAGTCAAAATTTGTTTAATATAGTAAATTTTAAGGTATAGATTTATTAAATGCTGAGGAGTGATGACAAAGATCAAGGTGTGCCGATGAGGTTAACTGAATGTTTTAATTCCAGATTAAAATCCGTGAGAGACGCTTTACATCATGAACCATCTGTCAACTTTCATCTGTTCCAAGTAGGTTTACTGATGTGATCGCTATGACAACCAAGGCATAAAACACAGCCTCAAAGATCTGTGTTTTGTCTAATTAGACAGCACGCTTATTTTTGCATTAAATAATTGCGTTTAATCCGATTCAAAAATGTGACCGTGTGAACGGAAAACTGACTTTTTAACTGGTTAATTTTAAGGCCAGAACAAAATGGCATCTATTTCTCAATGGCTTAAATAATAAACGGGGGATGAAATAAATCAGCCCCCGTGCTGTAAAGTGCCATAGTTCGTTTCTGTCGGTGGCATCTAGGAACCGACAAATTGTCTGATAAATCACAACACATCCCCGGTGGCCGGAACCCTGCAGGGTGTTAATTGAAAAACGCAAACAACTGCAGAGCCATGGTGATGTCACGAGGGTTAAATAGCGGGCTTTTTTTTACTACGGGCTCAAAACGCAGGAGAGCAGCTATGACATGGAATTAACACCGTTTGGAGATGAGAAGTAATTTCACCGGAGTTTGGGTACATGCGAACGACACGTATCAAAACACCATCGAAGTTGCGTTCGGCGTTGCCAACTGTCTGGTTTTGCTTGTGACTCTGCACACGGGAATCCTCGCTAACTTGTTCGTGACGTGGGCTGTGTATCATCAAAAGTCGCTCCAGACGTCCAACAACGCGCTCCTGGTGAATCTGGCTGTTATTGATACCTTAAGATGCGTGATCGATTGCCCGTTGCTGCTCAGTATTGTTCTGAGCGCCCGCAACGCGCGGGACCTCGGGGGTGTTTTCTGTAGCGCGCAGATCGCGTCCTTTTCCCTTATTTGTTGCGTACAGTTGTTCACTTTGGCGTGCATCAGCGCCGAGAGATATCAAGCCGTCGCGCATCCGTTTAAAAACGCCGAGCGTCGGAGGCGCATCGCGGTGTCCATTACCTTGACCTGGCTGGTTCCGATCTCCATATGTGCCCTGTGCGTAATATTCGCGAAAGACTCGCCGGTGTACGTGAAATGCCGGGGTTTGCGCGTGGAGAATTTGGACTCCTACGACACGTTTGGCTTTTATATTTTGACCCCCGTCTGGTCCGCGTGTTTGATCGTCATCGTTGGATTCTACGCGCGAATTTTTCTTTTGGTGAGAGCGCACAGTAGGAAAATATTTGATAAGGGGTCTTTTGCGCCTCCTGACAAGAAGGAGGATAAAACTAAACAGAAAGAAGAAAAACAAACAAACATTAAGGGCGATCAAGAAAAAACACACACAATAGACGATTTTAAGGCACGTGAAAAGGAGCCATCTGGAGAGATGAAGCGAACCGATGCGCACACCGAAAACGAGACTCTTAAAACAACCATGATCGACCCGTTGAATCTGAAACAACCAGACAGTGTGTTTGAAAAAGCTAATGAAACAAAAGTGCCTTCTATTGATGAACTTCTCAATGAAGCATCTTGTGTTGCAGATCTAGAAGGTGCTGCCAAGTGGCACAACCCTCAAGAAGGTGCTGCAAAAACATCTCCATCACCAACTCATGGAGACGGTGGTGCAGTGGAGCCAAATTCCCCCCAAGAACCTGATAGAGAACTTTCTGTAACCTCAATAAATGGAGACAATGGTGCAGATCCAAACACTCACCAAGATACAGCTGCAAAAACCTCTCCATCACCAACTCATGAAGAAGGTGGTGCAGTGGAGCCAATGGAAGTCCTAAACCCAGCTTTGGAAACATCTCCACCATCGACTAATAAAGAAGGTGAAACATTTCCAGTAGGTGCTGGAGATGCCCAGATCACAACAGCTCCACCACAGGAGGAGATGGCGGGGGCCGTGTGCATGATGCCATCCCTCGCTCAGAGAGAACGAGGGAACGCGAAGAAGGAAAGCAAGCTGGCCAAACGCTCTGGCTACATCATTTTCACCTTCCTCATATTTTGGATCCCACTTATTGCGACGGTGGTCTTGAATCACTTCCTCTATCGAAACAGAAATCCGACCGTGAGTTTCCACGTTCTGATTACTAATGTCACCGAGCCTGTGCGTTTTTCCGAAGGAATTTCAAGGCTCTTCCGTATGTGGGAACCACAGATACTAACGTCTTTGCTCCTGTGTTTGTTTCAGGTGGAGGCGTTTCGGCAGCTGGAAATTTTCACCGTGTCCGTGGTCTGCATGACGTCTTTCACAAACCCCATCATCTACGCTGCGGTCAATCCTCAGTTCCGCACCGAATTTCACAATCTGAAGAGCAAATGGAAAACGTTTTTTACTGGTTCATAGAATTCCTACAAGCCGTGACGATTGTAGTTCAAACCAACTGCAAAAGCTTGTTGACAGACTGTTTTGTGTTGCCCGATGCTTTGAGACAATC
This sequence comes from Botia almorhae, assembly GCA_036877575.1. Taxonomy (NCBI): domain Eukaryota; kingdom Metazoa; phylum Chordata; class Actinopteri; order Cypriniformes; family Botiidae; genus Botia; species Botia almorhae. The sequence goes on from JAZGTJ010003669.1 coordinate 33,147, forward strand.
GCAATTAGATGATGCCCTAAATTTAAACGCTAATAATGTCATTTTTGTAAGCACGTGCATTTTAGCACACTGTACATTCAATATATTCTTAACTGTATGAATTGTTACTTCATTTTCAACTGTAGCTGGAAAAATCGAATGATATCACAAATGTTAAAGCTAACAGGTAGAACCATTGTATGACGACGCTTATGACAAACTTTATCCTGTGGAAAAATAAAATAAAAATCCAAACAACATTAAAATGCATTTATTGTGCGTTTTGTCTGACACACACGTAAAAAGCAGTCAGTAGTATCAGAGTTTAGCAGCGGAAATGACGACACAGACGTCATCGTCATCTATAATATTACATTTTAAGGAAACATTAAGCAATAAACCTCACTGTACCTTCTCATACCGTCTGTCAAAATACAGGTTTTGTAGGAACACAGAAATTAATTTTACATGCAATATACAAATATTGCAAAAATATTTATTACTCCAAAGAAGTAGAAAATAAAGTCTTGTTAAAATAGTTAACTAGACCTCACGACAGCAATTTAACAGTTACAAGAACCGCTTGTTCACTAATACACACTGTTCACTGTGCAAATATTTTTAAATTTATAAGTTGACCTCAGCTGTATGACTTTAAATACAAGATGATCACATAAAAATAGACCATCAGCACATTGCGGTACTATACCAACACACCAGTTCCACTTAAAATAAACCTTCCGTTTACACTTAAAAGGTGACATAACATACAGCTCTTCTGTAGTCTAAAATACATCATTTGTTGTGTATCTTCAGTGACATTAAATCCTTCTATTGTCTTCACCATGTACCTGAAATTCTACACTAAACTGCTGAAATTCTACACTTAAGTGCTGAACAGTTAGAAGAACAGAAAAGAACGGTTAATATGCTATAGAATGGATTGTTAAGAGATTAGTGTAAAAATACGGTAACACATGAATGTGAAACAGGTATTGTTTCATACTGTAAAATCGGACAGTAAATGCGGGGAGCCACGTTGTTTGCTCTTAGCATCCGTCAGGAGAGGGCGCAAAAAAATACAGTGCAAGTAAGATGAGGTACACCACAACCAGAGCAGTACCTGAAAATAAAAAACACACACA
>JAZGTJ010003670.1:0-34266 GCA_036877575.1 Botia almorhae
AAAAACTGCATATGTATGTAAGCGCCATTTAGTCTCTCACCTCTGGTGTCTGCGGATCTCATGGCATTGCACAGCCACTCCAAACACAGTCGCCCCAGCAGGTATCACCCGGCCTGTCTGTGAGAGACTGGGAAGAGGTTCCTGACGGTTCTGTTGAGTATTAAATGTATTGTTTGATCTTTTATGATAATGCGTTAATTTTAAAGCACTACACAATTATGTGCCTCTAGTAGCCAGTATGTGGCCCAATTGGTTCAAAATGTTACATTGGAAGTAGAGGCTACTTGATGCTGGTTTGGAAAACAGATCAAACTCAAAGCAAGGATTTGGAAAAAAATAAAATGATCTAGTCCTAGGATGGAAAAGTACGGAATATTCCACTGAAAATATAATTTATATGTTGGCAGAAATGTCAGGACAGACATCTGTGCATGTCTGGATAAACACAGGATCAGGGGGATAAAACTGTTTGTATTAAAGGATTACACTATAATCAGAGTTTAGATTGTGCCACCATGTGACTTAAAGACAGGTTTGGTGATCAGAACAGGCAATACAGCAAACACATTGAAGTAGTTCAGAAAGTGACTTACAGGTGGAGGTAACAGTAGGTGCTTCCATGCATGTATCAGACTCTCAATAATGCCCTCACCAAACAGCCCTGCATCTACAGTCTCTGTTACAACCAGTGACACCCTAATAAAAGCAGCATGATACACACACAAAATACAAGTAAACAATCTTGTTACTTTTCATCAGATAACAGTGAATCATGTCAATGTTTTTAATACACAGTCAATTTATAAAAAAACTGAAATGCAATGCACTATGCTACCACCACCGGCATTATTTTTACTTTATGAAACAATTTTTTTTTAAATATCTTAGAAAGGTCTATTAAGTTATAATGCCCAAATACGGTTATAACTGTATTTGGGCATGAAATACTTTTAAAAAGTTGACATTATCCAGATGTATGACAAGCTATACTCTATCCAAAATAATATAATTATTATTGCATGCAGTTTTATCATCTGACAAAAATTGGGAGAAAAATCATGGGTTATGTAAACTGCCCATTTGTTTTTTTAGTTAAAAAAAACCTTTCATGGATCTAATTGTGTAAACAAACCATTTACTTTTTTGGAATGTTTTTTGGAACTTCCATATCCAAAGACTTCATGTGAACGATCTTAATGCTGTCTGCCATTCCATTAGCTGAGAGCACCTCACATGCCAGCTCGTACATTGTCTTTGACAGCTCGCAGGCATAGACCTCAGCAGCACCTGCCATCTTTGCACACATTCTAGCATGCAAACCAAACAGTGTCAGAACACACTCGCACTGTATAATATCAGCAATAGCAGACGTTTGTTCAATAACAATACATTTCTGTAAAATCTCACCCGAGGATCCCAGTGCCAGTTCCAATATCCAAAACAGTGCTACATCCTTCTGCAACAGCTCTCTCAATAGCCAGCTGGTATTTGTGGTTCCGGCCGTGGTCGTTAAGCATTAAGAAATGCCAGCGTTCCACCAACCAGTTAGCAACACGGTAAAAGTTTTCTTTTGCTTCTGGAAAATCTGGACGGAGTTTCAGAGCTTTGTAAAAATGGCCTGCAGCCTCATCCCGAAATCCCATTCTGGGAACCAACAGAAGAAACCATTTCAACAAATGACTCCTAAATGACCAACAGACCCGCTTTATTACTAAATATAAGGTCACTCAATGTTGAAATGGTGATTATATCACATTATATGTGCATTAACCTCTATTACTGTTATTTAGGTTCTGTTTGATGTATAATTTTTAGTTTTCCATAGCTGTGACCACTAAAGAACTGAAACAAAAGCATTACCTAAAGAGATGCTCTCCCATGCTGTTTACTATGATCTCATCAACCGGAAACAGCTCCATAGCTTGTTCATAGCAATCAAAGAGCTCCTGAACACGTCCCAGAGAGTCCAGCTCATCAGCCCATTTAAACAGCGTAAATCTAAATGACTCCTGTAGACAGAAATGCACATTTACTGCAGCTTTGAAACCATGCGTTGATGCAGGCCAGTCAGATACATTAAAAGGCAAAAAGATGAACCAAGTTTACTTTTGCAAAGTCTTTAAGGGCTGGGGCAATGTTTAGGGCAAGGAGATAGTGAACAAAAGCAGGGCCATAGTCCTGACTAAACAGACACTGCTGTGCACTTTCAAGTGATCTTGACACCAGCTCATTTCTCGCAGCATCTTCTCTTTGTGCTCGCCGCTGGCGCCTCGTCCTCTTTGGTCTTGTAGTGGCGTTGGGCATCTCTTCTGTTAAAAAATAATTATTTTATTAACAGCAGTCACGTTTCCATATTACAGACTAATATTGAACAATCCACGGTTGAAAAAAATTATTAAACAATTGATAAGCATTTCTCTAACAAGACGAGGTGTGAGAAGTGATAGCGTGGGCCCGATTTTTATAAAATATGCGTACACAAAAGGTACATCAGATTAGTTTGTGGTAAGAGTTAGAAATGTCAAATTTACCAGTTTATTTAAGGTCTCCATTTACCTGTTTAAAGTCTGCCAGTTCCGATCCCGTGTCTGCAGAAACATAAAATTACATGCAACTCCAATTTGTCTGTGGTTTACCCCACTATGTTATAAACATCTCTAACTGTACATTGATAAGATACTCAATGCTATAGCGCAGCACAGCGCAGGTCCGTTCAGTACAATCAGGCGGAGGGAAACATGAACCGCTGTTTTACTGTTCCACACGAGATTTACTCAGTCTCAGCAGTCCATTAGATTATCAGACAAACAGCGTTCGGTGTTTTTTCAAAGCAAGAACAAAACGTCATACGTATGCTGAAAAATTTATTAAGGTGTGAACAGGGGTAAACGTTCGCAAGATCCCCGTTTGCGGTCGGATATTCCCAGAATCGTCCCGGTGTTCAGAAAACCAAGCGTGATGACGTCATTCCATGAAAAAGCCCCGAGAGTCCCACACGTGGGAGGAGACTCATTCGCGCTCGACTGTCATTCACGGACCACAAAACCTGACTGGAGCTTATTACCTTGATTTAAAAAGCCATAGTTGCAGCGTAAACCTGTTTCACTTAATCTTGCGAGAGTTCATAGACATACTTGTCAGACCGAGTGTACTTTTGAGAAGGTTGTGACTTAGGGAGAGTTTAATTCCCGAGAGAAAGTCCCGTCGCATTTAGTCATACAGAAATGTACAAGGACCGACAGTATAGTCTTAAGCTTACTTTTTAACCGTAACCGTTTCTTCATTATTTTTTGTTTACAATTTATTTCATTTGCTGGTCAATTTCTAACGGAAGTTACACGCTAGTCCAGTAAAAATGGGTTTACACCCGTTGGAGTTCAGTGAGTGTTACCTGGACAGCCCTGCTTTCAGAGACAAAATCAAAGCTCACGAGGCCGAGCTTGACAAAACCAGCAGATTTATCAAAGAACTCTATAAAGATGGACAAAATCTCATCAATGTCACAAAACGTAAGTGTCAGCCCCTGTTTTTTCACTTTGTTTCAATCTTGCATGTCTGTTGTAATTCTTAATATTTTAACGTGTAAACAGTTATGGGATAATAAGGACAACGCTTGTAATTAAGCCTGACAGTCAATCAACGTGATACAGGTTTATGAGAAATGTGATATATTAAAACATATCAAATAACCCCAGTGGTGTTTCTTGTGTCAGGTTTTTGCCTTTATACATTAAGTGTGAGACCTTGCTAGTTTAGTTTTCAAAGTGTTGAAAATTGTTGGAGCATTTGTGTGGCCTGAGGAGAGAAACATGAATCATTTGGTGTAGTGTACATAGAGAAAATGAGCTTGCGTGGCGTTGCACTTGCTGACCTCATGTGATCTGTTGGTTTATAATTTACATGCATAATGAGCTGAGGTAATCTATGTGCAAATCACGATCATGCGTTTTAAAATCTGATTATAGGTCTGGATCTGTAGCTCTCAGATACATTTTAATTTATTTGAAAGTCAATGTAAAAAGTGTAAAGTCTTCCTTTTTGTGGAAAACAAAGTCCTGATCAGACGTCAGCAGTTCTGCATCATCATTTGTGGCTTGACACCTAAGTCATCTGACCATCTCTTTCACAACCGTATGTAAAGCAGATTGTAAACATTTAAAGCCTCTTCCCATTTATGTATTTTCCTCTGCCTCTTTATTGAAGTAAAGACAAGGAAGAACATTAGCTGAAAATAAAGGTTGCATATTATTTTAAAATGCCTTTGGTTTTAAGACCATTTTTGGGCTTTAAATTATTATGATTTGTTGTGTCTGGTCTTATCTTTAATAGTACTAATCGTTAATAGTAAATTGTTTTCCAGGGAAATACAGGGGAATATCAAAAGTATGGTTTAAATTTGCTTTTAGGTGCTGGAGTGTAATGTGTCTTTTATATTTAATATTTTGTAGACTTATGCATTATTGCATTATTTTGCATTATTTTCTGTCACCACTTTCATATACAGTAATTCTGTAAAAGTGGCTAAATTTGAAGGCTGAGTATACACAACCCACACAACCTTTGCCCATATAATAATAAAGGCTTGGTTAGCTAGTTTTGTTTAGCATAACATAACAAAACGCACAAAATACACAGTATTAGAGATCCATGATGACAGGTTAATTAGTCAACTTGTGTTTCCCCCTCAGGAATGAGATGTAAAAAAACAAGCAACTAATATTTTTTGTTTATGATTTTGTTGTCAGAATATTTTGTGATCCCTTCTTTTGTCTATGAGTGCTATTATATTATATAATAATGGCTTTGTTTATGTCTGTATTAACAGCATTTGCAATTCTTAAAAACTTGTTATTTGTGCACATACTTTTAAATAACAATAAAGTTTCTCTTTGACCTTTAAAGCACAGGTTAACTATTGTTAAACTATGTGCAGTTTTACAATGTCTTCATGCCAGTTCTTTACAGGTAAGCAGGTGAGAAGAAGATTATGCACAGACGCAATGCAGCAGAATTTGGTTATCAAATGCTGTCATGTTTGTTTTTACTTGGTTTTGTTTTGTAGCAGTTTTGTCTGACAATAGCTGTGTTGTACATTACTATACATACTGTATAACTCACTGTTTGACATTTCTACAAATGCTGCATTTGTTTGAGCATTGATAATTCTCATGTTTTCTATAAAGAGGTCTATATAGAGGGGTGTTGACATTTGGTAAATGGAAACAGTTGAAGCTTAACTGTGTATAGAGCTTTAGCCCATATAAACGCCTCAAAACAATTAGTTGTGGAAGAACACTCATGCAGATGCAATGGGCTGCAGCTTATACAAAACCACATGTCCACTAAAATGACCTGAGTGTTCTTTAAATTTTGAATTGTGTTATAAGCAGTGTGACTGGATCATGCATCCTTGTAACGGACAGCTGCTGTGACTGTGTGTGTGTGTTATCAGATAAAACAAGGCTGTGTGTGTGTGCTGGTCACTTTATTGGCTGTAGAAATGAATGACAATCGGTTAATTTGTTATGTTCATAGTTGGCAGTTTGGCATGCCAACTGTAGCGAGTACTAAACAAATAGTTGGTCACCATGTCAACAGAGTTTTGGTTTGGCATGTGAATCATTGCATTGTTTCACATTTCTCTGGGGTATTTGAGTGAGCAGGATGTGTCCACATCGTTCTTTAATGCAGAGTTCATTGTAATGACTGTCATTACCCCAGTGTGTACTGTTCCACTGAACTCAACATTATGGTCTCCTGTGCAGATTTCATGCAGTGACCACAGAACAATTTGAGGTACAGCAGAAATGACCAATTAACTAAAGAACTGAGAGGGGAACCCTGAAGGGGAAAAAATTGGGACTCCCCAGGTGGTGCAAACAGATTGGTACAACATAGCTAATAGCGTATACATGTAGGTCAAAATGATGAGGTCAGATTTTTTTCAGTTGACCCCATTTTGATTCATTTTAACCTGTGTCTGGATATCATTAAGATATGCATAAAAAAAGACAAGTGTAAACGTGTTTGCAATCAGAATGTTTTCTGACCTACTTGTCCTGATCCTGAGATAGGCAGAAACGCTGTGTGATCAAATATATCTGTGTAAACATTTAAACACAAAGTAGTCATCATACATGATCTGCATTTGCAGGTCAAAACATCACAGTTTACATCTTTTATAATACAGCTAATCGGATCAGCCAGATCAAAAGGTTGCTTTATAAATAAATATAATTGCTGTGTCATGATTGGGTCTGCTTGATAATCATGATCGCATGTTAATGAAGACAAATAAATAAATGTAAAAAGTGCCTTGTTACAAACTGGTATTGTTACTATAGCATCTATAGCAATAGTTCTGAGGAGAGATAGTTTGACCAGAGACAGTCACATTGTGACTCAGGTGTTTATCTATAAACATTAACATTCTCACAATTGCATTTCTTGAAGATGCCCTACAACATATTAAGCTCGTTTTATTGTCCTGGAGAGGGTTTTATGATAAGCAAGAGCCCAGTATTAAACTTGCAAATGACATTTTTTTTTAGTTCATTGGATGCCAGCTGGATCGTCTGAGCCAAATAACCAGGAAAGTATCAACTTCTTCCACTTCTGCTCACTCTTGCAGTTTTTAAAATCGTTGTTGTTTTGTGTGCTAAAATTCCTGACGTTTTTGATCAAAGGGATTGATAGTGATCCCTACGCATTTAATCTTGATGCCTCATGAGTGCAGAAAGACTGACTGAGACAGAGTTTTTCCTGCATAGACAATCCGGCTGACAACAAAAGTTTCCCTGTATATTCATGGGGAAAAAAAACAAGCGGTATTACGACACTTTAGTGGTGCTGTACTGTAATCAGCACACACAGTGAGGCACACACAGTGAGGCACTGATAAAACTTAGAGGAAGAAAAGAGCAGCAATTTTGCTCAAGAAATTTCATCCTAACAGCCTCTAGATTTGGTTATTAATATGTTCTGTTGTTCCGCTGTTCAGGTAAATATATTGTCTTTTGCATCCAGGTACATTCAATTACAAGTTAAACAGTTTTCCTAAATTAATGTGACCTGTAATGTTTTTTTTGCCCTTGCAGTTACTTTACAAAGTGAGTTCATGAGCAGGAGAATCATAAGGGCTGATGAAACAGTGCTAATAGCATCTGATTATCACAGCAAGGCCACCAAGGCTAAATTTTAAACCACTGAAACAGAATTTTGTTATTTGATGGATGCAGAAGAAACCCTATAGAGCCCCTTCTGCGCTGTTTTACTATTACACAAGCATTGATACCTCATTTTTTCACCTTTTGGAAGTCTGGGAGGATGTATCTAGCAATGGAATTCTTGATTCAGAGGGACATGTGACAAAAAGGCTGTCAGCTGGTATGGAATAGGAATACCTCAGTGAATGAGAGACTCAGAGGATGCGCTTCTGTTTTCATCCGTTTCCTCTGTAGAGCAGCCAGTCTTTGTCACACAACCTCTTGACCTGTCCTCGTATCCTCCCCTCTCCCTAGAGAAGATTTGATCCATGTTTGACACTGTTCGTAGGAAACAAATAGTAAGTTTTGTATTCCACAGCCAACAGACAAGCTTGTGTTAATGGGAGGAAACATCAATGCCATATATTTATGTTTTTACTTTGAATGTTCAAACATTAAAGAGGTCATGAACTGCTTTTATAATATTATGTGATGTGCTCTGAGGTCCACTTAATAATGTTAGCAAAATGTTTACATCAAAAACATGATAATTTAGACGTAACAGGATATTTTATATGAATATTTAGGATATTTAAAAATGCTCAGTTTTAGATAGACGTGTCACATTCTAGACTATAAAGTAAATGCCTGCTGCTATGATTGTGTAACCGTTTTGCAAATTAACAGACAAAGCAATAGTGACACATGGTAAAACATTGTTACCCACACTTGTGAGTACCAATACCTTTCAGAGCCCTTACATCAGTTCATTCTGCTGGGTTTGGGTATGTTATTCAACTTCATCATTTCTGTTAAGTCTCCTTGCAAAGTATTTATAAACAAAGACTTTTTATCCAACCTCAGTTCAGCACGAAGACTTATCGCAGCCCTGGAATGACTAAACATCTCCAATAGTATCATGCAGGAATTATATCTCCAACGCGTTCAGGGAATTAATGCTGGAACTGAAACCAAGCCCAGAGGGTAGACAGTGGTCAATACTTTGCCTGAAACAAAAAAATACAGTGCTTTATAAACTTAAAGGATGTTTGAGCCAAAAGAGGCCAAAGGAGAGGAAAAGAAAGCGAGGGTGAGCAAGGGGAAGAAGAGCGGTCTGGAAAATATCATTGGGTAGAACAGGAAAGATCAGGGAAAGAGATGGACATACAGACATGATTCTGCTCGTAATTAAGTTTGATGGTTAACTGCGCCCACAATGTCACATCAGAGCTGCAGCATGAAGGCACAATTCTCAACCATAGCTGAGATGTTGTATGTGGTAATTATTACAAATTGGATTGGAGAACATATTGGACTGGATACACAGTGTAAAATGTAGCACCTCTTTGATAGATGGAATAAACTGCTTTGGAAAAAAACACTCCAATAATTATATTACGATTCTTTCAGTGACTTAAAAACCTTCACTCTGTCCCGCTCATTAGTTATGCATAAATTCTGTAAAATATAGGTAATGTAATTGCATTATAACCTGTGCCTCAAATAAAATATTCTGTATTCTAATGATCTTTCACAGAATAACCTGTTTTTCACATTTAATAATGTAGGTGTATTGTCCCCCCCCCCCGTCAATCTTTTAAAATAAGCAAATTTTGTTAGTACTTCTTTAGTATACTGCAATTGATCGCATAGATCTCATAGTGAATGATATCAATGTCTTGGATTTTAAATCACTGTTCAAAAGGTACAAAGAAAGAGTCCCAATTTATGACTCATTGTAAGTCAATATGAACCAGAAGAGCATGGAATGTATCATCTTAAGGTTGGTTAATGCTCTGTTTGAGTGTGTTTGTGATTGTACATAAACAAAATCTCATCAACACTAGGTCAGAATGGACTTGACCTGAACCTTCCCATAAACCCAAGTTCTCCGCTCATTATTATTGTCATACCTGTCTCTCTGCATACTTTCATTATACATCCCCTTCACGTTGTGCCTCATAACCTGACCCCATTGTTTAGCCTCATAAAGAAACCTCAGATGTTGGAGTAATAGATTACTGTGACTGTATGGCTGCTGAGATGAGCCCCTTGTGTTTTTATAGGAGATCTTCATTTAATTTCCAGTATTGCTTCCAGCATGGAGTAAAAGGACTTTGTTGAGGGTGCTGGAAGAATATCTGTGCTAAATACTGAGATTGCAATGGTATTTATTTCAACTTGATTAATATTTGTTCTTTTTGATGCGTTGGTGTCAATAATGTATGTTTATTTCTTTTGAGTGCGTATTTAAACAGACATATGAATCTTAGTCTAAGCAACAATTAAAACTAGATGATGTATGCATTATTTGAATAAATACTGTAAAGAGAAAATATTAGCCTTTTGTTGAGAAAGAAATGCACTGCTTTTTCAAAATGTCAGAAGTAAGGATTGATTGGTTTGCTTTGCCTCAAGGAAGAAGAGAAAGCTGGACATGAAAAGAGTATTGATTTGTTGTGTTTTATATATAAATTGTGAAATCAGTGGTCTGAAGTATTATAGCAGAGCTAACAGCAATGATTAACATTGTAATCGTCTGTTAGGCTACTTCGAAAATACATGTCTTGGAAACATGTCTTGATCTCTCCATTGAAACAGAGTTATTGAAAACTGTAGACTAAAAGACTGTGTGAGTAGTCTATGATGTACTAAATGGCTTGTACTAATATGTTAAATGGTTCATACTACTGGGGTTTCATGCCTTAGTTTTTGATTATGAAAGCTTATTCAGGATCAGTGTTTGCCCTTAAATCCTGACAAATATCAATTCTTTGTAATCACTGTAGCTGATTTAAAGTTTACTTCTATACTGCTAAGGGCACACTGAGCCTCGATTCTCTTTCACTACCTGAGCTAAAGCGCACATGTGGGTCCAATCAGAGCGCCATTGTGAGTGACATCACTTTCCAAAACAGACTTTCTGTTTTATATTCAGTACTTGACCCAACAGGGATTTCTTTGTGAAAGTACATTAATCTAAACCAGACTGCTCACCAACCCTTAATTAACAAGATTATAAGACCATTTCTGAATGATTTTAGTTACAGTTCAGTGATTCAGGATCAAAGTCAGTTCTTGCCTACATGCTATGGAAAAAAATGCACTGTATTTTTTATGACCAAGCTCTCTTGTTTAGTTACACAGTAATATACTAAAGCTACAGTTGCTTTTGTAAATGTAAAAGTGATAAATAAGCTACTTTACATTCACAAACCGTTAATGGCAGTCCATGAGATTCTTCTACCCTAGCACCAAGAACACAAAGGTTATTTCAGAAAGACTGTACTGTACCATTACTGTAAGTTGCTTCAGATAACAGGCATCTGCTAAATGACAAGTTACTGTGCAGCTTGTCTCACTGCTCATCACTCATCTGATGACAGGGCACAGGAAGGACTGCAGTTATTAAGACTGTGTTTGTCTTTAATTCAGAGGCAGTTTGACTGCTAAAGTCCATACATATTTTTTTTTCAGGGGGAAGAATATATGTTGTGTTTTTGGTTCATTTTAAAGATGAATGAAATGCCATCAGTGGAAAGGGGAGTTGCATCTCACTGTCACACGTCGTCATTGAATCCATACTGCTTGTATATTACTGGGGACATTGAATTAATGATGCCTTCTGCTCCTAGTTCTTTAGTACAGTATTGCACGTGCTTATGTACTGTACAGATGTTTTTAAAATGTGGCTTCCTTTGATAAGCAATGGGAGGGGCATTTTCCTGCTTTTTTTATTCTGGTTTCCTGGGTTCAGTGACATACACTGACATAGATGAACAAAGATAAACCACAAATCTTGACTGAATGTGGGCTGTCACAGTGGGATTAGCTAGTGCTTTAGGGTATTTTTTGCAATAGTTGTGCTGCACAACTGATGTGAAAACAAGTGGATCGCACACAATACCAGAGAACAGAAATAACTGAGTCTTGATAAACCCAAGACTGATGTGAATTACTCAGCCAAGTTCCCCAAGCAATGATTGCCTGTGTTCAATAATGCAAGATGGCTCAAATGATGCACAAATTACAAAGGATTGTGAGGGGTGTGTCTTACAATTTATGCGTAACCAGACACTAAGTAACACTAAGTATGTGTGTGGGTCCTACTTTGCTGTCTTTGAAGCTGGATGTCAGAGAAGACTTAGGCTGTCTTGTTTTACCTCACAAGTACGAGTACAGAAACCTGGCTGAACCAGAAACACTGATAAAGCAGAATATTGGGTCCATGTGAAATGGCCCATTGTGGTGTTGCGTAAAGGCCACATGGACCTTATTTAAGGTAGATGCCATGTTTAATTTGGTGTGAATAATATATGACTGTGAGGAATAAATATACAGTCCATTTAAGTAATGCAATTGTGTATTTTGGTGTTGATTATTCAGCCAAGAAAAACATTCCAAACAAAAAATAAAGTCCAAATAGTTTCAGTGGACTGTTAAAACATTAGGACAGTACAACCTGTAGATTAACCTGATCATTCAGCTGTTCACAGCCTAGTTTCTATTCACATCACATTAAATATGCTGTCCACCCTGACCAAGGCCTATTGGTTTAATGTTAAAATTACAGATGTCCATTCAAAGTCATGTTCTGTAGTAGCTGCCTTGTAGTTCATACATAACAAATGTAGCCACACTCTCATTTCAAAACATACTGTCACTTTAAATATATGCCTCTGTGTTTGAAACTTAAATATGAGTCTCTGCCAGTGCCGCTGTTTTGACAATTAAGCACCCAACCTGTATTTAACATTCCCATATACATAGTTAATGTGACAGAATGGTTAGTTTCCTGGAACAAGCGCCTTTTTCCTATTCCTTTGCTGAAAGTTTTGTCACTGATTCCTTATCAGAACATTTAATTCATTTTGCAATGTCTGAATATATTTAGCAGAATTCCTTAGAAGTTCCCCAAAACCAGTACAACGTGAATTTCTTTCACAGATTTAATCTAGACCTTGCTATAATGTGCTTCGTCCAGAAAATTGTAGGCCTAATTGTCACTTGTCGAGTCGTAAATTTGACAAAATGTTAGGTTTGGGTTAGAACCAGGGTTTGCCTAAACTCAGAGTTCAAACTTATAATCACTGTTTCCAGGGTGTGTTGTTTTTGCTTGTGTTTTCAATGCTTTACGGTTAAAGGAATTCCCTTGGATTGAGCAGGGAATTTTTGAAGATGTCTATGGGCGAAACCTCCATGTTTGCGTGCTGTCCACATGCTATCTGATTTCCCTTAACTCCTACGGACGGCCTTTGCGATTGCACATTCTGAGACCCCCTTAGTCCTGTTTCCTCCAAAGTAAATCGGTGCATTCTTTATGAGTGAGTAGCATGACTCAATGGCATAAGTCAGTTTCTGGTCTCTGACCTTCCTGTGTGTGCCTGCACGTTACAAGGAATGCGTAATGTGCTGCTGGGTCAGCGTTGTTATTTAGACACCAGAGCATATGGGGTAGACCACTTCTCAAACTTCTCGAACTACCGGCCTGTGTGGTATGTTCGTTATGCTGACGTCTCACTATGTTGTAGACAGAAGATTAGAAGACTGTGTTATAGATAGAAGACAGCAGGAACAATGCTACATGCAAGAGCCAACTATAATTGTGAATAGTTACAAAAGTAAAATAAATTGGCACTTTTCTATACAATAGAATTTTTTGTTGATGGCAAAGAGTGGACTAAAGGTGCAGTAGGCAGTTTCTAAGATAGCCAATCAAACAATTTTGTGAATATTTGCTATATTTGCTAAACGGTCTGTTCTGTGTGTGAGGGTGGTCTGTGTTCAGAAATCATTTACTACCCTTAAAGGTATAGTTATTATGCCCTTTTTCAGTCTTTTTTTTGTTTTTGGGGTGTACTATAATAGGTTTTCATGCTTAAATGAAAACAAAAACACATTTTTCAGATTAACATCATTATAGTCTATAACTAACATTATAGCTCCTGTTTCCAGTCTTTGTTGACCACTCTGTTTGGTTATGGATTCTGTAAAGCCCTTCATCTGAATTGCTTTGATTGGTCCAGTTGGCCTAGTCTGTGATTGGTCACCTGCTTAGAACATGTTCCAGAAATGTTCCACCCCTTACAATAATCGTGAGCATCGGCAACAAACCGTAACAATGGTGTCAGTTCTATATTATCAATTCAACAAGCAGATCAACTAGAATCACATTCACAAGCCAGCTGGTGTGTGAAAGCTGTGCAAGTGTATATCACACTCCTTGTTAAAGCATGAGTCTCCCATGCCGGACTGAGTGTCAGTTCGCATCTCACCCAGATACAGATTTGCAAGCAGAACTTAAACAGGACATTTCACATAGATTTGTTTATATTTCATCTTACACATTTAATATGCAATGCAATAAACTATTCAAAAACAAGGTTTAAACCCGCACCCAATATCTTTGTATTATATAGAGTAAGAATAGGTAACAGAGGCTTACAAAAGTGAAAGTTTGATATTAATATGAATTTATATTTGTATTATTTAGTTTAATATTTAATATATTTTGATGTGGGATTTAGGACATTTTGTTTACTTTTGTATGATAAACAGTTTTGGTACTTTGTTGGGCCGCCACTTGTTCAGTGTAAGCTCTGGGTCCTGAACAAGTTGAAAGCCACTTCATTAACAGTGTGCCTAAAGATTTTTCTCTGCTTTCTCATTTTAACATTTACATTCCAGATGCATAAAAATACAAATTTTCCATCTTCCACAGCCACATCCTTATATTTACCGAGTGATGCCTACCTTACACACAACAGGACTGGAAAAAAACTGTTTCCTGTTTCTTCTATTTTAAGTCAGGCTTAAAGCTCAACAAACAATAAGTTGACTTTGTCACATGCTGCCTAGACTGCCAGCACTTATATTAGACTGTCCCCATTGGATGCCATTTGTCCTCACCAGCCCTCCCCAGGACTAGGTGGCCAACCTGTCTTAGACAAAGTGACCTAGATCCGAGAAGCATCAGTGGACAGACGTTGACTTTAAAGATGAGCAGATGTAAAATGTTGCTGTCAACAATACAGACATCAGCCTATACTCCCTATCTCTGCAGTTAGCAGACCTTTTATACCATACAGTTGACCAGGCTGTGGCCAGATCCAAATTAAGATGTGTTCCACCTGGACAACAAATTATTTCACATAATTAGTCTTGGTGCAGTTTTAGTGTTTTTGCTTTGGATTTAGATTTTGCAGTGCAAACACCAAACACAAAATGTTTGCTAGTGCACACAACTCATATTTTGATGTAAAAAGAAATGGAAGTTACTAGTCAAGTGACATTTTAATTTCAGATTATATATTTATACATTTATATGTAGTATTTAGCAAGTCAGACATGATTGCACTTTGTTGTATAGTAATCCACATTCACCCTACTCAGCAGAGTTGACCAGACATTTTTGGCTCGGCCTGCGCAAAAGGGTGGAGTAAGCAGCTTAATGGGTAACTGTGTGGTGGCCATAAATGAAATATGGGTCATACAAAGCTCATTCTGGATTTAAGCTGCACATCTTAAATACTCTGTTTGCCTAAGCCAGGGCATTTCTGTTCATACAGTTCTGTTCAAATCCATTAAATTCAGTTCTGTTGTGAATGAAGAATAAAAGATTACTATAGGAAAATCCTATGGGTTACATTATTCAGGTTGGTCTGGTTCCTAATCTGAATGTTTGGATGGAATCGGTATAAATGGTTTTATGGGGTTTAATGGATTATATGCATAAAAATATGAATTTATGAAAATATTGCAAGTACATTTAGCACCTTAGTAAGCAAGGGAATACGTGATTGGTCGGCTTGACTGCCAGCTCATATCACATGAATGAGCCCAGCTGTCACTGTTAATGACATTGCAGGGCTGATTAGCCCTCATTGTGTTCGTCCTAAAATACCCCATCACTCTGTCCCACAGACCCCAACCAGTACACTTATTTCCAGATCATCCTTTGGTAATCTGCAGAATTAAAATATGCTCATGTTCTTTTCCAAACTCCAATAAAAAAAACAAAAAGAGAAAGTGCTTTGTAGATAAGCCAGATTTTATTGTTTTCTGTTTTTTATTGTTTGTTGAGCTATTTTTCTGGCTGGTTTAGTCATTAAGCACAGACTTAATTTGTTAATTTGTCTATTGCAGAAAATTGCAGTTTAAACTGTGGCTCATGCTTTTTATTCTTCATTAAGACACCACTGACATAAAAATACCACAAATGACAATTTCAGAATATCTGCCACTTTTTCTTTTTCGGAGTTTCCATAATGAAGGCGCCATGTTTTCCTGAGGGCAGCGAATTTTTCAGTATCTACAAGCAGCACCATAAACTTTATGATGCTTTTACCAATACAAGAATCAAGCAGGATGTTTGCAGAGCATAACTTTCATTATCACCAGCTTGTATCTGTGAAAGGGTGGTGTTCTTATGCTGTTTTTTAGGAATAATTCACTCGGAGGGTTGGGTGATGTTCAATTATTCATATTTACATTTTATGCATTTGGCAGACACTTTTTCGATGTGACTTTCAAGGTATGCAATTTATCAGTACATGTTCCCTGGGAATTAAACTCACAACCATTGTGCTGCTAACACAGTGCTCTACCAATTGAGCTACAGGAACACTACAATTAATTTAATGCAGAGATGATGTGTAGCACTCCTTTCTAAGAGTGAATGAATATGACAGAAAATAAATGTAATTCTTTCAATGGAACGTCAACATTTTTCTATAAAGGGTTCAAAAGTTAGTTTAAATACATCACTAAATACCAAAGGCCCAGGTGTGCAAGGTACAAAAATGCATGTACAAAATCAACAAATGTAAGATGTAGTGACAGCACAGAAAGGTGACGATTTTGTTAACCCACCCAGAGTCAAACTGGACCCAGGTTAGTGGGCCATCCCTATTGCTAAGTCCTGCAATTTTCTTGTTTTTATAGATGCTAACTTACTATCTCTACCTTTTAGAACTTTCCTTGGCTCAGAGGAAGTTTGCTCAGTGCCTGGGCGAGTTCAAATTTGAGTACATTGGTGATGCCAAAACCGACGATGAGAAGTGCATTGGTGAGGTTTTTTGCATAATATTTTTTTACGATGCTACTAGTGTTATCTGAGTGAGATTTGGCAATATGAATAGACAAACTTTTGGTGCAAATCCTATTGCTATTTTGTCCATTGTATCTTACTGCATGTCTGTGTCTTCTTAGATGAATCCCTGCAAGAGTTTTCCTCCTTTCTTACAAACCTAGAGGACCAAAGAGAGCTGATGGTGAGCACAACCAGTTGAGACTTGCACTAAACACAGTATCTGATATCCATCTTGCATAAATCCTTGCATGCCAGACAAGTGGCCAGGATGACACACTATCAATGGTTTTACCCTTATATGCATTATTAATCACTATCATTAACAATGGTCATCTATTAATGGATATATTAATGGTCACTGCTCTGTAGAGAGACACAAACATATACGCTAAAAAGCTACAGGCGGCTCCTTTTTATCTGCATGCCATTTTTCTGTTTGTGTCACAGTTTGGCCATAGGAAGTGATTTACTTTGTCGTCAGTTATTTATGTCCTCTCACTCAGTGCAGTCAGTGTTGACCCTGAGATTACCCAAGACCACTGCTTGTGTTGAGTCATGTAACCTCAGCTGTGTTGAGTAGGAACAGCTGTATCAAACACTGTTAATTGAAGTTCTTTTTGACACTCTGTTTCTACAGAGTTTGAGTTAAAAGCTATTTTTTGGACCTTTCAAAGCCTCTAAAATGGTAGGAATTTCTACTAAATTTACTTCAAAATTATTTACAGTTTTGGCATGTCATACGTTATGAGAGGATTGTTTATTTTATTAGATAGTTAATAGTGAATTAATAAAGGTCACATTTGTAGCCATCTATGCAGAAAGGCTTGTGTTACATATAGGTCATGTATTTAGTATGCAGCATTGGATTGCTGAAAGCTCTAACCATGACTGAAAGTGCAACAGCTGACAGTTGTTATAAGCTTAGATAGGAGCCCCACCCGCTCATAACACTGCAGCAGGCCAGCCCCTCGGCACACTGGAGGCATGCATGGAAGGGGCGGGCCCAGCAGGCCCTGACAGGATCAGAAACAGAGTAGGTAATAGTACGGAGGTTTATATGGTAGTAGATTGTATTGCCACATAAAATACCAAATATTGTGAAAACCTTTTGCTACTGAAATACAGGTTTTGCCTGTTTGAGATGAAAGTTTGACATCATGAAAAAAGTTTTGCTCATAAATTTCCCTGATAACAAATACATCACAAAGCTCACAAAATGTTTTCAGTGGAATAGAATTAAATACAGTACAATGTGTTACATTGAATACTGAACACATTTTTTGGTTACATTAGCAAAAACATGTAATTAAACATAGAAGTTGTTGGTAACTAGGATCATAAGGGCCCACCCCATGACAGCCTGAAAAATAAACTATAAATCAAAATAAATCAAAACAAAACTGTATTTTTTTACTTGATATTGCTACTGTTTGTCAGTCAAGTTCTTCCTTGGTCGCCATACAAATGCGTAGAATCATTTATATTGTAATATATTGTTTATATTGTAATTATGTATTTCATGCAATTTATTAGAAACTAGATTTTTTTTAGATTAAAATGCTGAATCTTCACAGAATAATGTGTACATATTTTGACTGATGTAGACATATATTTGTACATATAAATGATAATGCTTGGCATTGTATCAGTTATCCTTATTATTTAACAGATTGTTTTTTAACATTATATTGTGTTTGCAGGCCCCAGCACCCCATCTGCACTATTGGTGGTTACCCCACTGAATCTGAGGGGTGGGGGTGTTTAGAGCTACAGTATTTGTGAATTACATTCAGACTGCAGAAATCTATAAAGCGTTTTGTATAATTATGCTGCTGAGTTATTTGCAGTTTGAATGCAGGTTTAGTCATCATCAGAAGGATGACTTTAAATTTCAGATCGGTGAAATGATGTGTTGTTTTGCCACAGGTGACGCAATAGCAACATCTTTATCATGGTTTATATTGAAACTGTGTTTCTCAAAAAGCTAATACTACCTTTATTAAATGTTCACCTTGTCTTTGACAGATGAGAAACATCACAGAGACTCTGATGAAGCCTCTAGAAAAGTTTCGTAAAGAACAACTAGGCTCAGCAAAGGTAAAAGCATAGATTGTTTTCATCATCTCATTGCTGATTTTTACATTTGAGCTGTTTACCTTAAATGAGCTGACTCTAATAAAAGCAGAACAAATAAAAATAAAAGCCGAACAAATATTGCTGTATTTCAAAAATATTCTTGTTCTGTCTATTACAAATACATCGAAAATGTTAGGAAAGGAACTTTGTTTTTTAAATGTAGGAAAAAGTTCCTGTATTATTTCTCACACTGTTTGCAGGCAGAGAGAAAGAGGTACGAGAAGGAAACTGAGAAATACTACAGCTCATTGGAGAAGCTTCTGAACATGTCAGCAAAAAAGAAAGAACCACAGTTACAGGAGGTACTTCATGTTTTTCTTGCACACAACTGAAGCTTAATGCAAATGCTTAACAAATATTGCCTTTTATTTGTACAGATGCTTAGATTAGAACTAAGGTCAATTGTTTGCTAAAGTACAGTATTGCTTTTTAGTATTGTCATTTTACAGTAGTTTACTTTGTAGTTTAGTTGTTTACTGTAAATTACAAGTAATCAGTAACCTGATAGAAGTATATAGTTGCATTACTTTTGTTGCAAGACCAGTTTTGGTACTTTGTTTGTTATATTTAGTTTTTGGTTTGGCATTTTATGTCTCCAAACTTGGGAAAATACGATGAATAACTTACTACCCTCTGTTGATTCTAAGTCTTAACTGAGTGATAACCGGAGAACCTTACCTTTTAAGGCGTGCCCCTCATGCTTGTATGTTGTATACATTAAGTGTAAGTTGTCCTTCAGGCTGTAGATATTTTTATAGCGGGCCATTATGTTCCTGCAGACCAAATGACATGTGTTTGAGGTCAGGGGCTGTGTGGAGTCAGACTGAGGTTTAATAGCAGGGAGATTTCTCTTGAGAGTATTCGATTCTTAGAAATGCTGAAGAAAAATAGTGGATGGTGTAGTATGTACTGAACCAAATGGAAATGAAATACCTGGATGGTCTGCCACCATGATTTTTAAGTTTTACTTAGTATAAAGTAGTAGACATTCTGCCTAGGAGATCTTTTTAGTTTTAAGGAATGAAAGAAAATGCATCATGGGGAAGTGATGACAACATTATCACGTTTTGGGTGAACCATACTTTTAAACCACTTTTAGTGATATTATGGTCACTTATGTTCCTCTTGTTTGCTTCTAACTGAGCTGTCATGAGGCTTCTTCATTCTGTCTGAGCATCTCCTCTGTCTGTCTTTCAGGCAGATGTGTCAGTGGAGGTGATAAGGCATCACTTTCAGGAGTCATCTCTAGAGTATGTGTGCAAGCTGCAGGAGATACAAGAGAGGAAGAAGTTTGAGTGCGTTGAGCCTGTGAGTCTAAGATCCTTTATCCAGATGCCTGTTCAACCTGATTCTTTTCAACATGAGTTTGCTGTCATGACTTTGTTTGGAAAAAGTTAAATAAACCCTAAGCTTCTAATATGTGACATGCTTTTAATTACTGTTAATTTGGACTATTCTCTCAGTGTTTCAAAAAGAAAGAAAACACAATACATTTTTATAAAGTAACTAAGCTGTGATTTTTAATGTCTTATTTTTTGACTCGGGGGCAAGTAAATTATTTACAATGAAATCCTAACACTGGAGAATGACAAGTCAGAATTGCGAGCATAAAAACATGTTCTTGCATTCAAAACGGTAAAATACAGCAATAGAGAACAGAATGCAGGGTTTTCAAGAAGTGCAATTTATAAACTAAATACATTCAAGATATTTGTCCCACCATCTGCATCTGATTATTCTGTCTTGTTACAATACATTAATGCAGTGACAAGTTTCTGAATTTTACCACAGCTTCTTAAAAACACAAAGCAGTGGATGGCACAGTGCTCTCAAGATGTGACGCAATAAACAGCGATGTCAGTCAGACACATTCACAGAACAATAAAATATCACATGTAGTAGTAAATGTTAAGAACACGCCATACGTTTACGCATCCTTAATGTTTAACAGAGCAAATCATTACTTTGATTATTAGTTTATAGACACCTGTATCACTTGTTACTGTAGCAGTCGGTTTAGGGTCGTTGTCTGCAGGCCGTTTCTCAAAACACCTGTAAGACATATGAGGAAGTGAAGAAGTTGAGGAATATGAGGAAGTTCTTTTGAATCTTGGGTATCACATAGGCATTGATACTGACACGTGAAACGTCAGTGTTCCCTGGAGGATATAAGGGGGAACACTAATGATCTGTTCTACCTCTCACTCCCTTCTTCTCTGTCTTTCTCTCTGGTACAGATGCTGGCTTTCTTTCAGACTGTATTTACTTTCTATCATCAGGGATATGAGTTGGCCAAAGATTTTGACCATTACAAAAGGGCCCTTCAAATCAATATTCAGAATGTAAGTAAATTGTTTCATAATGGTTTCAAAACTCATTTAAACATTTTTGATCGTATTTTTATTTACTTATAAGGTTTGCAAAAGAACCATTTATCAGCTTGGAAATCACTCACTCACTAATTCGTTTAACTCATTAATTTATTCAGTCAGGGATGTCTGTGTCAACACTAGATCTGATATTTGTGTGCCAAATAAATTAAACGACATGTACACAATAGTTTATCTATACTGGAGTGATTTGACAAGATTTGGTCTTCACTCATCTTTGATCACTCACTTCACTTTGGCTACACTTGTGTTTGTAACTTACTTTCCACATCACACTGTAGCCAGAGACAGGATACAGCAGCGTTTTGAGAAGGCCAGGGAAAAACTGGAGAAGTCTTTGTTTGCATTGACCTTCCATTGTGTTTGAGTTGTAAGCCGGAAGTTCAGAGGCTGACTTCTTTCCCTTATCATTGGTTGTACCACAACATTGCCCTCACTGTTAATCTTTTAATCAGTTAGAAATCAGTTAGGATGGTTAGAGGACATATAGCTTGGAAAAAACGGAAATGTAGATTACCATGTTTAAACACATTGATTGAATAAAGCAGGTTTTAATAGTTGGAAAATTACCCACATATAAAGTGCCACTTTGTTAAATTTCAAATTATTTGTTTAAACAAAAAATCAGAATGAACTCACCCTCATGCTGTTCCAAACTCATTTGATTTGCTTTCTTAAAATCAAAACAGGATATTTAACAATGTGCTGCTTTCCCCTATTTTCCTCTTATGTCCCCCCCCGCTTTCTCATTGTTGATAGCGATGATGGGAAATTGTTGTGGGAAAACCAAGAATTTCTGCAAACTAACATGATTGTTATTTGTTATTTTTTTGTCTCTGTTATCAGACACGGAATCGCTTTGAAGGCACACGTTCTGAGGTTAATGAGTTAATGAAGAGAATCAAAGAGTTTCCACAGGAGTACAGACAGACAAGCCCTATTAGCTGCGAGGGTTATCTGTACATACAGGAGAAACGTATGCATGAGAACTTAAATTATGTCACTGTCATTTTATTGGCTGTCATGTCATGTCCACTTCTCCCTTATTACTAAACTAGTTTTTCTGTAGGACCTCCTCCTTTCGGATCCAGTTGGGTAAAACGATATTGCACATTTGTCAAGGAACAGAAAATTTTACACATGATCACGTTTGACCAGAGATCAGGAGGAAAGCTTGTAAGTGATTTAGAAAATATAAACAGTTTTGCTTTTAATCATGAGATTACATCTTAAATGCAGCACAGAGAGCTGGTGTTATATTACGACTTGACCCAAGATTAAACTGTAACTAATCTACTGCTCATCTGTGTCCTTTCAGGGTGAGGCAGACTCTGTCACACTTAAGTCTTGTGTACGTAAAACCACAGACACACTTGACAGGAGGTTCTGCTTTGATATAGAGATCACAGATAGGTATGTTGGTCATAGTTACCATAAACGCCTCTTGTTCTAGCACATCATTTCTGGCACAAAAGATATTTGGGGAGGTCTTTTTTCACACATTATTCTAACTGATCTGATGTTTATGACTTCACTATTGCTGTCATGCTGTCTTGATTATCTCTTCCTCTTATTAGGAAAATGATCCAAAAAGTGATGTTTGGTGATCCGATCACTCATTTGATTGGTGTTAAGACCAAATACTACCACATCACTTTTTCAAAGTTTTCAAATTAATGTTTGAGAACAAAATGAAAAACAATAATTGATAAAAAGGAAATTGATAAAATGGAAAACAACAAATTAAAACATTGCAGGCTGCTTTCTATAAAACTAGTTTCCCATGAGAGTCTAAGACAGGTCAGATTTATAGACGCTGACTCTCATACATCAGAGGATTAGGAAATCTAAATATTGTGATCACCCAGGATACACTCAGGGCCCTTATTAATCACAGCCTTGTACAAAAGCCATCCCAGGCCGAGTGTAAAAAATGTCAATCATGTGCACCATCAGGCACTCATTAGTGAAGTGTGCAAAAGATTACAGCTCCTAATAATTCCAAATTAGGAATTGAATCAAACTCCCATTTGATTGTGTAATTTGATAAGTTTTGATTGAAACAGAATATCCAGTCAGACAAATGTAGGCGGGACTTGATTTTATCTCTTGATTTTTTTTTCCTTTGGGATCGATTTGATACTAAAATGCTGAATAGATTCTAATTCTTATAGATTCTATATTGTTTAATTCCCTTGCAGTGCACATAGTGATAAAATGTAAAGCCTGAGTAGTTTTTCCGGATTAAAACGTGTGCCAGATGTAAAAATGTAAATGTATGTGCATGACAACAAAAGGAAAGACACTTCAGAGACAGAGCAAGAAAAAATACATTTAAATTATGATTTATATAAAGTGTGCTGATAAATCATGCATAATAAGACCATTCATTTACTAAATTATTAATGAATTAAATAAATCAGTAAATAAATATAGAAATATTTTAACAACTTACATTCAAATATATGCAGTAACAGAGTGTTGTGTGGTTGTTCCTCTAGGCCGGGCACTGTGCTGACCGTCCAGGCACTCTCAGAAGATGACTACAGATTCTGGATACATGCAATGGGAGGAAAGGAGCCAGTATGTATATCCATCACTTTAACTCTATGAAATACATCCAGTAGTTATATTTAATAAAACTTTCCTCCGATTCTCAACCCAGTTGACAAAACCTCAAAGTTTGTAAAGATAAGGTTTATATTAGAGGTATGCTTTAAAGTTTTAATAAACAGAACTAGTTATCTTGTTTGGTATATTAATACTGTTGTGTGTAGTGCATTGTGTTTCAAGCTGCCCTGGTTTGTGTTGTCTGATCTTTATCCCTGACACACAGATGCAGTGTCTCAGCCAGTCACATTCAAGAGAGAGAGGCAGTGAGTAAACTCGTCTGTAATATACTAAATAAAGCTTATTCGCACCCTTAATGAAAAATAGTTTTAGTACTGTGTTGTTACATGGGCTTAAAGTTAATGATTGTGTTTGGTGTTTGTATTTCTGTAGTTGATGCCCAGCTGGATGACATGGGGATAAGCTTTGTGAAAAATTCGATTAATGCCATTGAAGCCAGAGGTAAGGGCTCATGATATATATTGATTATGGCTGTCTGTTTAACATGATGACAGGCTTTTCTCAGCAAATAAATGCTGTTATTTGTGATTAATTGAATTTATCAGCATATAATGTAATTAACTGTATTATTGTATTGTATACTGTATCTTTCTTATATCATAAATCAATCATATATTAGTATATGAAACTTTGATACAAAATAAATGTACAAAGTAACAAAATAAGCAGCAGCTAATGCATGGGTTAAAAAAAGTGGAGCAAAATGCTATATGCATTACTGTAGTGTGTATGTTGTCTAACAGCAAAGCAATTTCCTTCCACTCACCTATGAACATTTCAATAGTACATGTACACCCTCAAAACACTAGGGGGCAGACTGATCTAGCAGTTTCAATCCTTACCAACAACTTGTGCTTAGTTTAGGATAAAATAAGAGAAGCTTGGTATGTTAGTATTTAGTTTTCCCGATCAGATCTGAGAGCTAGAACACAGACCTCACTGCTTTATAAATTCACTCTGAGTAATGTGTAAAGATTTTCCCCTCTTGATTCTTGTTTTCTCATTGCAGGTATTAATGATCAGGGTCTGTACAGAGTGGGAGGGGTCAGCTCCAAAGTGCAGAAGCTTCTGTGTTTAATGATTGGTAAGTAGCATTCATTGTTTGTTTGGTCCATAATTGTTGCTATCTATTACAGGTGGAATAAACAAGCTTAGGTTTGGACCCAGCCCTATGTTAATTTAAAGCCCTATTATTGTAGCTAGAGCCAGTGAGTGTCCTGCTGAATCTCATTGGTATTCAGACATTCATCTAGTCTGGTATATGTCTGTATGTCCCTCTGTCCTGTCCTTGGAGGTGACACTTGGCTCCATTACTGCAGGCAGGCAATCAGATTTCCGGCTGCCTTCTCTCTGTCGCTTGCGGGCTTTCCCATTATCCTATTTCGCCTCTCCCCAAAACCCAAACTCAACACAGTCTGATCGCTATAACTTGCTCTGTCACCATCTCTCAGCTGTTTCTTTCTTTAGTCTGGTTTTCTTTCTTTCTGTTTGTCTGCCTTGATTTCTATTTGACTTTTGCCTGTGCTTTTCTCTGTACCTCTGTCTGTACTCTTTTTGTCTTTCTCTGTATTTCTCTTTATTTTCTCTCTTTCTTTCTTGCAGTTGTAGCATGAGCTGGTGTCCCTCTGCTCTAAATGCTAAATACTGTGTGTGGAGTCAGCAGGCTGCCTGAGCCCCCGCTGCTACATGAACTCAGCCACTGTAGAGTGTAATAGCCATTAGCGCTCTATATGGATCCTCTGTCCACATCTGAGAACAGCCTGAGCTCTTGTAGTTGGCTCATTCACTAAAAACCTGTGGAAAAAAACAGAGTACAACAAATCCTCCCGTCATGTTAAAATTCAGAACACTGTCATTTGCAGATCCTACAAGTGGTTTCACACATCAGTGAGCCCAGTGTTTTAAGGTGTACAATAAGTCTTTAAAGGCAAAACTATCCGAATATATTTTACTAACAATGTTAAAGTGTAACTCTAATAAAGAATTTAGCAGAATAGTGCATGATGGGAAAATCAAATAAAATTCAATTTATGAGTTTCCATACTTTACAGTTTTATGACATACTAGTTAATTAGTACCAATTTCTCCTAGACTCATAGAAATATAATCCCTCTCTAAGTCATTACTTATGATCCACTAGAAGTGTGTGATGGTGTTTGTGTTTGCGGTTTAATTTTTTATTGTTTGTGGTGCTTGGGATGTTCTGGGAGGCAACCTTTGGCCAGTAGGTGTTTAGCCAAGAACAACATGCAGGTGAGGGGCTGGCGTGCGTGCCCTTCTGATGTTCTTCCGCCCGAAAGGGGGCAAGTTTGAATATTGTGTACAAAAAATCTAAGAATTCTGCATGGTGCACTTGTAAAGGTGGTAAAGAAAAGGTGATGTGATGTTCAGCACACAAAAATATGCCCTTTCCTTTACTTAAGCAATAAGGTACGAGAGGCCGCGCTGTATCGTGAATAAATCACGGCTGAACGGCGTTGTTAGGCACGACGCGAAGCAGAGGCCTCGAGTACCTTATTGCTTTTATAAAATGGTTACCACATAATAAAAATATTAAAATCATATTTATTATATGTTAAAATATATTATAATGTTTTAATCAAGTAAAATCATCATCTGCCTTCTGCTGTAAAAAGTAGTCCCTAATGGCAACAGAGTGCCATCATTTCATGGAGCTCAAATAAAAACAGGTTAGGAACAGTTCTCATGCGCTGTATTCATTATTTATAGCCTATATTTATGTTTATTTATTGGCCCTATATTGATGTTGCTAAGGGTGGTTGTTAAGGAGGCTCAATGATACACAGAACCGTTGAGTAAAGCGGTTGTAGCTGTGCTTTATTGGAATAAAACACAGCTGCTGACCAATCACAATTGAGGAATGGAACTAACCGTTTTATAAACATTTATTTGCATACATCAGTTGTAAGTTCACATCAATGTTATTAGCAGACACAGATGGAAACACTTTTTGTGTTGGTACACAATACACTAGTGTTTTGCGGACAGTAGAACTGTGTGTTTATACCATCAACCGGGAAGATGTACACAGTACTGTGTACGGGTCAGTTTCTCACTGGAGTAGTAAATAGAGGTTTTGCATCATTTTTAGTCGTTTATTTCAGGACAGGTTAGATCAGACTGAATGCAGGTCTGAATATCTTTAAACTTCAAAATGGTTCCTCTACCATTAAAATCACACAAGGTATTTCAAACCCATCCATTTTGATTATGAAGTGTGTTGCACATAAGTGACCTCAGAGCTTTTTGATTGTCCTCTGCGTTATATAAAAATCACTCYGACATTACCATGGTAACCGCTAGCCAGACAGAGAAGTAGTTGTCCGCGTGTGCTTTGGCTGAATTCTGGTGTCGGAGCGTTTACACCTATGCACACACACTGGTCATCGTCCTAGCAGGACAATATTTACCCATATATAACTCCCCTTAGCCTCTCTCTTTCTCTCTCTCTCTCTCTCTCTCTCTTTCTTATTCCTATTTCAATATTTAAACTTTATATTCTTTCTCATTTTGATCTTTAGATGAGAAGAGCTGTGACATAGATTTATCTGCCAGTGAAGACTGGGATATTAAAACCATTACCAGTGCCTTAAAACTTTTCCTAAGGTGAGTTTTTTCTGTTGCTTGCAGATAATAAGCAACATAATATGTAGCATGATGTGTGTACAAATACATTTGCTTTTACTAATATTGTTATTTGACTGCGTATATTGTGTCCTTTCAATTTCAGGGAAAATAAGGCCACAAATTACTATTGCTTCTTTCAAAAGGAACGTCAGTTTTGATTTTCATTTTCAAACACCCTCAGGGCTGAACTTATTAACCTTTGTCAAATTAATTTTAACTCAAAACTAAAGTTAAGTAGTAAGCAAAGTTCTTTTGACTTCTAGACAACAAAAACTTAGTATGACTCCGCAGAAAAAAACCCTTCAGTCATATATCATATAAAATCTAATAGAACCTAGAATCTCTACCAGTATCAACGATAGTTGTGTAGTATAGCTGTTTTTTTAAAATGATTTGTCTGGTTCACTGCTGAGTGGATCAATCCTGGCAGTCACAACAAGCTTATATTGCACTCTTTTACGCAACATTTAATTAACATTGAATTAATTAATTTCTGTAATTGATATGTCACAATAGAAAAGAACAGGGTAGATTTTGACAGTCTGGCAGCATACTATATTTGTGTGTGTGTGTGTATGTGTGTTTTGTACTTGAATGCATGGATGGTGTTGCCATGCTGAGCTCATATTAGTGTTGCAGTGCTGGGATTTCTGCCAGAATACGAGTGAAAGTACCTTCAAATGAACTTGGTTATCACTGTATGTGTGAGCGTGTTTGTGTGTGTGTTCATCGCATTCCCTGCAATGATCAGCCACATTAATCATAGTGTTGTGTCCAATAATGTCTAATACATCCAATAAATCTCTTCCTCTCTCTCAAGGAGCCTTCCAGAGCCACTAATGACGTATGAGCTGTATAAGGAGTTCATCGTCCCTGCAAGTAAGGTCTTTGTCCTTGCTTAGACAATAATCAAGCAAATCCCCAATCGATTACTTAACAAACTCCATAAGCTAAACATATGTGCATGGCATTGTGGGTTTGTGAAGCAATGAAGGAGGTATTTTAAACTTATTTTAAACAGTATTGAAAAATAAATAACATTTTTTGACTTTGTGGCACATTTTGTTTTTTTCTACAAAACTTATTTCAAGCAAATGCGTTTTTTCCTTTAAAGGGTATTTAGGAGAAATATAAATTTAGTCTTTTGCCTGCTGTTCAGAATAATGCAGGATCAGGCACAGATGGGACAGATCAGTTACAGCAGAATTAAAAACTCAAATTTCTGCTGTTGTTATGCAGAAAATTTTGCTAAGTGTATATGTTGATGTATCTATATAGAGAGTGGCAGTCCGGAATCCAGAGTTCAGGCCATTCACTGTCTGGTTCATAAATTGCCAGAGAGGAACAGATTAGTGCTCAGTCTGGTTACCAAGCATCTCGCCAAGTGAGTGGAAACCGATTGCTCTCTGTCTTACTCTCTCTCTCTGTATATCTGTATACACACGTCTGACTCTATTCACTTTATACCCTTTTCTGTGTGTTTGTCTGTACATTCCCTCTTTTATTTATCTATCTTTCTCCTGTCTTTCGGATGTAAGCAGCCCTTTTCAGTCATTAACTCCAACTTTCCATCTCTCTTTAGTGATTAGCATCACTACACAAATACACACCCTTCGTACGGGTAGCCTGACTTAGGCTGTAGGCTACCTCTGTTGCCGAGCAACAGAGCAAACAGGCAGGCAGTTGGCTCAGTCTCTCTTCTCTCCAGAGTGCTAAGAGAGAACTCCACACGGAGTTTCATACCCTCCATCCTCTGGAAGAAGAAAGTACAACGCAAACAAACAAAATTTTGTTTAGATCAAACCTTCGTTTGTGAATAAGCCATTTCCATCCAACAACATACCATTTAGAGAGGAAAGTTATGCAAGCGCTCTCTGTTGGAGATCAGATCGGGTAGGAGATTTTCAAATACCGTTAGCTATCATTACAAAGCTTTACCTTAAGCCTCACATTTTTATATAATGCGAATGTAAGCAAATTAAAGATAAGCACATAATCTACCCACCTCCAGCAATCAGTGGCTGGGCATACACAGCTCCCCAAAATATAGAGTAGGATTTGCTGGCAGCAAAGGTTGTGCAATTGGAAATTAAATTCAGGTTATCCACCACTAAATTCCTCTCCCATCCACTCCAGCCCTCGCAAACTGCTTTAGGAATTGGCTCAGTTGTGCACCCATCAGTGATGGAGAGGGAACAGCTAAATTTTGCCCTGCTATCTGAAATGGGATTAGAGAGGTGATTAATCTGTGTTGTCTGTGGCATATTTAGTTTTCAAAGTGTGCTCTTTAGACATGGTGAACTCCACAACACTGCACCAGCTAAGGTCCCTCAGGGAACAACTTCAGACAAGCTGCTGACATCTTTCTTCCTGACCCTTCCCAGGGAAAGGATGACTTTATGACCTTCTAGAGAGTAGTAAGGATACTTTCTCAGATGTCTACATAGAAAGTATGAACAGAAAATAACTGGCTATTCTCTAGCTGTGAGGCTTATAGCAAAACAAAATAGACAAAATAATACTGTACTTCATATTTTCCATGCAGGTATTAACTGTCACCTCTTTGAACAACTCAGAAGTATTGTTTAAAAACATTTTATTCCAAAGTGGTTTACAGTGCATTCAAAGTGTACATTTTTATAAGTATGTGTGTTCCCTGGGAATTGAACCTGCAACTTTTGTGCTAAGACTTGAAAATGGGACTTTAATGGGAGGTCAATACATCTACATCTACAACTTTTCACACTCATATGCAAATAAAACATTCAACATGCTCCTCACAATTGTGTGTTTGTGTGTAGTGTTGCTGCCAACAGTAAACAGAACCTGATGACAGTGGCCAATCTGGGCGTGGTGTTTGGCCCCACAATCATGAGGCCGCAGGAAGAAACTGTGGCAGCCATCATGGACCTCAAGTTTCAGAACATTGTGGTGGAGATTCTTATAGAACAGCATGAAAAGGTAAAACTTCTCACATTGTCAGACAAAAAAAGAAAATCAACAATCATGTCCCAAAATAGGTAAACCGTTTGCAGTGCAGCTTAGCATTTCCGAATCAGCCAATATTGTCTTGAAAAGCTAGTGCATATAACTTTATCTTTTATAATGAGATTTTGGCCAAATAGTCACACAATACTGAGGGGGGAAAACCCCACCCCCAGTTCTTACTTTTCTTACCCCTTACCAGTTTGCATCCCTGATTGAGTAAGATCTATGTTTAAAATCTTTGAGATCTATGAGTTGAAAATAGTGAAAAGAGTGAAAAGATGAAAAGAGTGTGAACTTGAGATACTGTTGTTGCTGTACTTCTCTCTACAGCCAGGAGGAGGAGCTATGTGTGTTTGCTCAGTTAGCTTCTCTGTCTGGCTTAAATTCTGTTGGACTGATACTTACTTGACTAAAATGCGGGTTAAAACACTGCTTTAATCAGCTTCAGATGTCAGTAATCCGGATAATCCTAAAATGGGGTTTATTGCATGTGACAAAAGGAGAGGGAGTGAGACTATTTCATAATCTTTAAATTATTTTACGTGCATTTGAAACAGGCTGACAAAATTGCTTGTATAGTGTGTGTAATGTTAATGCTAATGTTTCACTTCATTATTTAAATTAAAAATTCAGATCTATATTAACTTTTTTTTCTGATTTGGATTTTTATTTTGTTGCAAAAGTCAGAGAATTTATTTGAATAATTAAAAGTATGTCACCATTACCGTTATCAAACATTAGTAATTCATGTGTCCTATAGAGTTATTTCTCAAAAATGTCATCTAGCTAAGCCTAGTCTAGAGTTAAGCCTCACCTGCAGCTCAGTTTTGAGCTGCATTAATCAAAAAAATGTTTGTTCTCATCACCTTATAAAGCAATCCTGAAGCAGCATCCAAAATTGCAAAAGGGGAGATTAATGTATAATGTACCGTGTTCCTACACAAAATGGTATTGCATATGACCTTGATGTTATTTCGAGGTAAGTGGAAATAAGTGAGTGATGTGTTGAGATTCAGTGGAAGGAATGATACTGCAGAGCGGCAGACTGATTAGCTCCTCTCCAGACTGCTGATACCCCCAGATGCACTCAACAGACAGTGTTTTGCATTCAAGTCCATCTGTAGAGAGCGAGAGAGATAGAGAGTGAGACAGATAGAGCAAGCAAGAAGTTCGAAAAGTTGCTAGACAAAGACGAAACGTGGGGGAGAAAGTGTGTCGGCCGAGGGCAAAGTGAAAGAGAGGTGAGAGGGTAACAAGAGAGAGAGGCAGAGCACGAACAAGGGAATAAAGTCAGAAAGAAAAAAGTGTGAGAGAGAGAGGGCTTTGCTGTCGTCTGCAGAATTTCACAGCAGTATCGAATTTCTATCCCTTCTACCAGCTCTCTCATTCCTTAGTTCATCCCTGTCGAGACTTCTGTTACACCTCTGTTAAACTCTGTCACTCACTCCGATCGCCTAGGGCTCGATGTAAACACCTGTGACTCAAATTAAGCCCAGGCTATTATCAAAACATACTTCCTGTGACGTGACTGCCACTCATTCACAAACTGAATCAACTGTTTTGATTTTCACACACACACAGATAGCCAGCAAGTCCAACTAACTATCTGTTTTTAGATATTCGGGGATGCTCCAAGCATCTCTCCAACCTTAGCAACTACAGCCGTGTCTGCACCAACCAGACAATCCAAGAAGCTCAGCAGACCGAATCGCCCGCTGGCTGTGTACAACCCACACGTGCTGGATATTCAAACAGGTACGAAGGACTAATCAGCTTTCAGTACAGCGTAAAGGTGAATGACAGACCACAAGGAATTATTGTTGTCCCTTACATTAGTTGTTGTAAAATGCATAATTATATGATTTATACACTATACAGGGTCTATGTTTAGAGAGAAAAGAGAATGCATGTGGACATTTTTTAAAAATAGGCAACTGGTTAATGTAGCAGCAAACGTAACAGTAATTCCAGTGAAATATGAAGTCCAAAAATATTTTTGTAAAATGTAAAGTTCTTAATTTAGCGTAATTAATACTCATTAAATTAAAATAACAAAATAAATGGTAGACATTTTTATGCTAAGTCTGGTTACTGTTAATAAATTACAATACAATTCATGTCACAAGATTGCAAAAGTAATATGACTTGGAATGTCAAGTCTTAAAGGGCTACTTTTCGTATTGGATTTGGATTGGCCATCAGTATTGATGTTGAGACAGATCCAGGCGTTCGGTCTGTGCATCTTGAAACAGCAACACTTTTAGATAAAAAGTACCTTGTGGACTCACAGGCTCCAAACAGAACATGAGGGGTAATATATAAAATATTACTTTTTCAATAATGCTAAACTTGGAGGCAGTTCTTAGAGGTGAGTGTTCAGTTGAAGATAAAACTGGTGATAATAACCTTCTTTTGCAGTGATTTTACTGTCCTCACAGTTCCTACGTGTAACTTGACGGTTTGTCTCAGCGAGGGTCTCAGACATGCTGATTAGCCATTGTCTCTCTGGGCTAAAGGATGTTGTTTGTCAGTCCATATTTAGGTGGATAACTGATGCCTCAGTGATCCTGGTTTGTTATGAATGCTCCTCCATTGTTAAGTTCTGTATTTGGGTTGATACACCACCAACAAGAATGGTTTCAGACAGGGATCAATACAGTATTAGGCTGGCAGTTTTGAGCTAAGTATTTTTATTTTAAGTAAAGAACAAAGCAGGCCATATCTAAAATCACTTTCCAGTTAAAGAATTATGTGCTTTTTGTCTTCACTTGCTCTTCTAAGCTGCGTCTCTGCAGGTGCTGTCTGACAGGGATTGGCTCGTCTACCAAAGTGCATTAGCATACTTTCCAAGCAGTGTTGGGTTTCGAGAACTCTGCAGTTTTCAAGGCCAGAATGGCCACACTTTCCACACTAAAGACAGTAAACAGTGATTGTTTGTTTGTCAAAAATCCCTGTGTGTTTTGTGGTGTTACTGTAGAAAAGGAATGTGGTCACGGCAAAAACAAACACGCTACAGTGGAAAACTGTAAATTTGTATATTGATGCAGCTTATTTGGATTTATGAAAATGCCAAACCACACCATATTTAAATAGTCTCCACATTA
The DNA here is from genome assembly GCA_036877575.1 of Botia almorhae. NCBI lineage: Eukaryota > Metazoa > Chordata > Actinopteri > Cypriniformes > Botiidae > Botia > Botia almorhae. The sequence goes on from JAZGTJ010003670.1 coordinate 33,194, forward strand.
GCACCTACAGGGTTGATGACCCCTGTGTGCACAGCTACCTCTACACACTTAAGTAAGCATACGATTCGTACAAAAGGGATGTGTGTGCTACCACAAGAGGGAACTCCTACCGAAGACATTTGACCAGTATAGATGGCTAAACATCCTCTTTTGTTATTTTTGACTTTTAAATGTCTGTTGTTTTAACAGCATCAAAAACTGGTATTATAATACATTTATTAATAATATTTAGAAGATTATCAGAATTACTTAGATGTATACTTTTTCAAGCAACTTGCACTTGCTTTTTACACAAAAAAAATCAGTGTCAGTCGGTAATGTGTCAGTATGTGTCAGAATGTGTCATGTAAGTCCACTGTCGTGTTGGCTATTAAAACAGAGAATCACTAAATGCATCTTTAATGCACCTATCATTACATACTGTAACTGTATCTTCAGTCCATAAAGACCATCTATTGAATGTAAGGTGCAAAAATGGGTCATTTCCGAAATCTGCAACTTTCGGACGTCATGAATACTTTAGCGCATGACTGCCCACTGTTAAGCGTCATCGACACCTGTTCTGTTGGCCTACTTGATCGTGGTGAAGTAATACTGTAAATAGGATAGTTGCCATATTTTCTAAACACCAGATGTTATTTCTGTTGGTGCATTATTAGTCATAAGAGTAATATATTGGGGGAGTACACAAATGTTCAGCTGTTTGTGATCATGGGATATTACGCTTGGCTATGTATAGGATGTGTCCCAAGTTTATTTTTTAAAAAGTCCCTGATAGTATGACTGTTTTGCAGCTAGGGTTGTAACGGTATACCGGTATGGCGGTTTATCGCGATATTGACATGTACGATTATCATATCGTGCACATTTGCTTATCCGCGGTGTTGAAAAAAAATGAAACCAGATCTCACCGGCGCTGCCGTGTATAAGCTCCTCGCTCGTGTCCATGTTCATTATTTCATTTAATTAAACTCAAATAAAACGAAACTACTGTAACAGACCGAACGCACTAATATGTTTACCTGCGGGCTTTTGAGGACGGGAGCGGGACAAAACTTGAATACTGCGGGCGG
>JAZGTJ010003671.1:0-34264 GCA_036877575.1 Botia almorhae
ATCGAGACTTCATGGTCTAATATCTGCGGTTTTAGACCTTTAATTTTTGAAGGTAAACGAAGGCAAAGACACATAGTACACAGCTACAGCTTAATGATCTAGGTCCTGATCTATACAAAAAACATTTGCAAGATTCTGCATTAGGCCGGTGAATCTGTTACATTATATTTTGACCGAAGGACGTCTGTCAATTTAACTATTTGTCTCCATGCTGCTCAGTGATCGTAAATCGTGTTTTGATTTAGAGGATCTGTATTGCTTTTCTGTATTTTTGATTTATACGATTTTCTCCATTAAAGACGCAAATAAAAGTGACTTCAGAAGAGCCACAAAATTCCACAGAAACATTTGACGAGTTTAAAAACGAATTTAAGTTAGAAACAAATTTAACGATTAAAAAATGAGGCCAAAATATTTTTGGACCAAAAAACATTAAACAGAAAAATATCTTAAATGTCCCCTATTATTAAAGACATTTAATTGATGCCAAACCGATCCCGAAGTATCACTAAAATTGATCAAACCTCTTCTCTAGACTTTAAGCCAAAGCTCTGATAGTTTAGGATGGGTCTCACGTTGTTTACATTTTAAAAATGTGTTGACAGCATTATGCATGACTTTATTTATCATGATAATTATTATTTTAACGAAGAGGATACCAAAACAAGTATGTAAACCTGTTAGTATCATATTACATATCTGTCAGAGAAAGAGAGAGGATCTGTGTGACCATGCCAGCTATGCAGTGCATCCATGCTTGTGCGCGTCTCAGCCATATCTGAGCCTTAACCCAAAGATCGACTGCGTTCGTCTTCATTCTGAGGCGCACTGGTACAGATCATATTATTAGTCACCTTTGGGACTGTGAAGACCTGTCCGTCCAGCGGAGGCGTTGAGCATGTCTGCTCTCTACCGAATTCAACAACACCGGCTGTACGCAGACAGGCAGGCGTCGACGGATTTCCATGGCTGCTAAGCAGAGGAAGTGGCGAGGCAAAGCCAAGGCAGGCGGATAGAGCGCGCAGCTGTCGGTATTCTGCACGATATAACTACTATAGAAAACAAGAGGAGAACAAATACCATCAGATCCCGACCTGCCATAGTTTTGGCTCACATATTAAAACACATTTAATTTACAAAACTGTTTCACAGAATAGCCTGGTAAGTGCTAAGATGCTTACGACTATGACCATAGTGATAAAATATAGATGATCATGGATCAACACTTAAAATAGTAAGAAAAAAGTAATCGACGTGCACATGATTACAATTATAACGGTTGAAATGTAACTAAATTGACCACAACGACTATAACCTGCTAGTATGACTGTTCTATACCCGTTTGTATTAGCTGTTATTACTTGTGTCACGTCACAAATCTAACTGAGCGCTCCACCTGACTGATCGAGAGTTGATGAATGTAACTGTAGACGAACAGAGGTCAAGGTTTGGTGTTTATATACGAATTACATCACGACCGTCCATTTTAATGGCCCCTTTAATCCAAGAAATTATTATGAGCGTGACTATCTCAGACAGACAACATTGCCTTATTTTTGCCTTTAAAGTATTTGTGCCTCTAATTGTAAATAATCGCATCTTATATTGCATCACCCAGTGTGCAGCATTGAATTTTGTTTTATCTGTGGGGAAATAAGAAAAAACATAATATGTAGCTCACAGCCCTAAATGGATTACTCTGTTGTTCAACGCAAAATTGCACCCAACGCAGAGCCCGCGTTGCCTCTTATAATCATTAATTTTCAGTTCATCTAAATTAAGGTGACTCTGCTGAAATATCTTTTATCTTCTGAGAACGTGGAACAATAGAGAACAGTGCGATTTTTTTCAGGGTTCTTTCTCTACTTAATAGAAGACATTATTAGCTCTGACAGCACACGGCTCAGGTCTGGGAGAGAGGATTTTCTAGAGAGATGACAGACAGGAAGGCCAGCAATCACAGGCTTTTTTATCCGAATGTACTGTTCGATGCCGTTTATCCCTGATGATAGAAAATTGCTCTGTTGCCAGGACGCGGCTGCTGAAATAGAGGGCAAGAGCAACATTTCCATTTTCCAGTTTGAAAGCCATTGAAATGAATTAGTAAAATGAAAAAAATCCCGCGGTAAACAAAGAGGGGCAAACAAAGATACACTTTTCTCCTTGCGTCGAGCCCCTTTTCATTTTGTAAATTTTCGTTAGCTGCTTCTCTGAGGCTTTGAATTCAATAATTGCAAATGTAATGGGCTTCTGATGTGAACCGGAGATAATTACGCATTTTTAATACATTCTAAATTTAAAAATGTAATTTGTTCCCGTTTACATATCAGTGTAATCTTTGTTCCCACATTACATTTCACAATAACACTTAAAATCTGTATAATGCATTCACACATACATTGTGTAGAAAAATAATAATCGCCATAATACTTAAATTATTTGTTTACTCATTTTGACAAGTGGCTTGTCATTTACCTCGCGCTGATAAAATTTCTTAACTTGTAATTAATAAAGTCTTGGGAAGGAGTTTTTGTGAGAATATTGCTTATGACAGTTTGAAAACACACCCAACGAATAGTGGGTTTACATGTCATGACAGACACATGCTTTATTATTATTTGGGCGTGCAGTGGCCGACCACAAGACGAGCTTTTGGTAAACAAGCGCGGGCAAAACAGACGTTGCTCAAGCGCAAGACGCACGAATAACCAACTTTCCTTGTCCAGACATTTCACAGGTGGAAAACATGTTTACAAGACTGACTAGAAGACAACCATACGTATAATTTTGATAAGCAGCAGAACCACTTGTCATTGCTCGCCAAAACAGAAATACTCGTAAATATTATCAGCAGGAAATTAGCATGGCAGTCATTTGTAAGTTTCAGTCTGTAATTGCCTGTAGTGTAATAAAAAACTGAAAATATTAAACAAAATATTAATATAATATAATATAATATAATTATAATATAATTTTTCGAATTCTATTATAAGAAGTTATTCTACTATTATTATATTTATTAATGATTAATGATTATACCAATGATATCTATTACTACTTGCTAATACTTTATCTAAATGCAATTTAAATGTCGTTAACAATTATTGCTATTGCATTTATAATCCCTAAATGTATGTTGAAGGTAAGGGCAAACAACTGCGGAAACGGACATCCTTAATACTTCATACAGAAACAACAAAGAAGAAAGTATTTATCAGAAAATTGTACAATTATTTCAGCATCCTTTAATCTCCATGATTTCCTCTTTGATCTCTAAATCGGTTAAAATCAATGGCTATATTACTATTTACGTGATATGGAGAGACTGTAGGCTTGGAAGGATATTATTTTGCATATGAATCTTTGAATGGGCAGGTGGCTTACCCCGGCAGTGTCTAATTTATGTCCATTTTACTTACGTATTATTAGGTAAAGCTCTGTCTTTGGTTAGACATTTATTTGCCTGTATGCTTGCCTCCATTGTTTGAATATAGCTTTTGTAACATATGTCCAGCAATAAATTTGCCTAAGCAATTTATCTGTCTATAGCCATTATATATAATCAGTGCTATTTGTTAGATCTGATAGATTGTAATCTTTGATTGCAGCTGGTTCAGCTAATCTGTTTCAAACATGTTTTTTATGTGTTAGCCATATAACAAACATTAAGTTCAGTCATTTGGATTTTTTATTTTTAAAGCTGAAAGTTTCACAAAACAAACCATCTTACCCAACTTCAGTTATTAGTTATTATACATTTAAGTACATATTTACTTAACTGCTACAAGCTCACAGAGTTTTGGGCTGGCATTTTGATGGGCTGATATTGCGTGTTATTTAAGGAGAAGTTTCCCTGAGCCAAATTGAGGTCAGGTGAGGAAGTGCCACAAACAATAAAGCACAGACAACAATTGTTGGCCTGAAACTCAAGAACAGTGAGTTAGACGAGGCGTAAAAATCGGAGAAAGAAAAAGTCACACCTGGAGAACCGCCTCGTGCCTACCATATTCATTCTCCTGCCACAGTTCACATGAAAACCAGTCTGCAAGAGCTGCATGCATTTCCCAAGCTCCTTTTCCTGGCTTAAAAATCACAACTGACGACAAAAAATACAAAGGCTAGCTGAAACTGCTAACTTCAACATTCTAATAGCTAAAAAAGAACTTTTGAAATTGATTTACAAAAGGTTCTGCGGGAGCTTTAAAGGACTGCGAGTTATACCAATGGAGCTGTGAAGTAAAGCTTGGCTAGTGCTTGAAAACACATTTAATCTAGCCATATTTAGGCACTGTAGACACATCATTTTTGTCTTAACCAGCTATCATATTGGTTTCATATCTTGACTATTATCAGCTAAAAGTAAAAATACAAAGATATAACAAGCAAACTAAACTAATAAAGTATACATTCCTTTTTTCCTTTTGAACTTTTAAGGTCCGTTTGGTAAATCGTATACACGTCATATAATCTCCCATTATTAATGCATGCGCAAAAGGTCTCAGAACCACTTATTTTGATAAACTTTAACTGCCATTTCAATTCGAGGGTGCAGGCTTTTCCCATTTCACCAAAACACAAGCCGGCAATCACAGTGATAACGGCTCTTGGAAATGCATTAAACCAAGGAGCTCATTCAATCAATGTAAGGAGAGGCTATGAATCAATGCTGAATATACGACCAAATAATTCTACAGGATGACCGTACAGAATATCCATGAAGCAAAAACAAGTGGAGCTTTCCACATACTATATGACAGCTAGTACAACAAATATGCATAAAAACAGGTATTTCGTTCATGCAGGACAGATTTGTTTGAGACTGGGGGGGGGGGGACTGGGGGTGGGCTTACTGCTGAAATCATCTCCATATAAAGCAGTGCAGATGAAGGACAGTGAGAACGTTGTTCGAGTCTGGATCCGGATCAAAATGGATCTGATCGCACCAGACTCTGGACATGCGGCTGTTTAAATGGCATGGAAGGGGTGGTAGGCTGTCAATCTTTATTCCTCATGCTTGCCTTGACTGTTTTCCATCTATTCCGAAAGCCAGCGCACCAACATATGAGAGAAAAGGTGAGCATTTGTGGAGTGTGTTTAGGGAGCCCCAGGTCCCCTTTGACTCTAATATTCTAGCAAAACCTGCATCTTTGATGTTTTACAGCTGGTAAACATGCCTTTCAGTAACAAACCACAAACATTTCTTTGTGCACATTCTGCTTAAAAATGTTCAACTATAACATCTTTTAAAATAAGGGAATTGGTAACAATGCTTGTATTTTATTTTTTGTTTTGTTTTGTTTCTGCAGCACAAAATATCCATCTATTCAATGCATAATTAGGTGGGTGTACAAATACTTTCATATGTAACAAAGGAAACCTGAATACAACATTGTTTTTGCTTGACACTGTCCGCTTTAGCATTCTGCCTATGGATCGAATATGACAGACCTCATCTCCCACCTCCAGCCACACACATCCTCTCCAGCACCTCCATTCTGCCTCAGTCACCCCTGTTCGGTTTCTGCAGCTGCAGTGAGTGAGATATGACCAGAGAATTGGCCTCTGGGAGAGCAGCAAGCCATCCTGGTGCTATTAGGCTCGTGGCTAATAATAGGTGTTTCAGACTGGGGGAAGATCAATCAGAGGGAATCATGGGAAATGTTCTGAGGAGCGCTTTTACACATCTGTCCAGATGGATGAAATTACACTTGTCTGTTTTTAGTTGCATTACTCCCAAATTGGCTGTCTACTTTTTTCTCTCTTTCTCTCACTCTCCCCTCATTCATGTGTCAGTGGTCTGCTAAAAGGATTCGGCACTAAACTCCCCATCATTTTAGTCTTTCCTCGCTCGCCCGCCTGCCCTCTCTGCTCACCTTATTTACGTACTGCCTTCAGTAAGCTGTACATAACATGTAAAATCTACACAAAAAGTAAAAAAAAATTTTATTTTAAGTCAAATTAGTGTTTATATCTGGAGTACATTATGGCAGAATTTAATAATGCCCATAAGATTAAAAAACAGACAACAAAAAATGAGGAATAATGATCATTTATGCAGTCGCTGAAAATTCCATTCGGCAGTAAAACAGAAACTCTGCCACTCAGTTGGACTCTGAAGTTAGCCTCTCTTCCTGCCACTCAAAACAACGGAATGACATCATACCGTATATATAATGAGTTCCAAAAGTATGAAACCTTATTGAAAATCTATGTTAATTTATGTTAACTCCTTTGTACAAAAGGTCAGATTTCCTTGCCTCTATTGAAGCACACAAGATGCTCTTTGGAACATTCTCAGCTCATGCTGGGAAAACATGGATCATGAGGTTGTGCACAAACTCATACCAGCTCAAGTGCATGCTGTCATTAAAGGGCGGCTTACTAAACATTAAAAAAAACAAATACATACATTTATGTACATTTTAGGGACAATGCAAAACAGAAGCATCATGTTCAGTCTTTTGGACTCCAGTGTATTTATTACTAGCTACTACCTACCTATAATTTAAAATGTATATATTTTATCGCATACACACACACACACATATATACATACATATTACATATTTACATGTGTAACTGCAATCACAATTCACCAGGCCAAGGGCAATTTTCCCATCTAAATCACTGCAAGTTCCACTATCAGCAAAGATGTACTCTTAGATTGCAAGCAACGGACACGTGAGAATGTGTGAAACCTGCAGGACCTCTGAATGGCTGAATGCACTAGCTGAGGAGGTAACCACATGCTGGACGGGCTGCCTGTGATACAGCACTGGCAGTTATCTAGCACAATGTGTCAGTCAGAATGTGGGGCATAGACACTGAGAGGGGTCATTTATAGACTATGAAACAGCTGTATGCATCTGTGATTTCCGACGAAGGTGACTGTCAGTTTGAAATCTTTGCTACTTCAAAGTGGCTGTCTGGCAAGTTGTATTGAGTCAGATTTTTTCAGATTATGCCCTTCTATGTTCTTATACTCTGCTTTGGGACTAATGTCACTTCCTTCAGAACGCAGAGACTGATTTGCCTGTGGCATGAATTTGTATAAGTATCTCCGCTGTAGTCACAATGGGCTCACTCTCACAATACGGGCACTCAGAGAAATTACCCCTCAAAAAGACACAGCAGGATATTTTTTATCACTGAAAGTGACTATTGTAGATTATTGTTGATTCTAAGCCTGCGGAGAAACTGATTTGAGATGTTCTTCTATTTTTGATTGCCCAACACTGAGAGATATTTCAAGCACTAAGAAAGCAGTTTGATAAGAAATCTTTGGAAAGACGTGAGCTCGATGACCAGAGGAAGAAAATCAAGGCTCCCCAATGTGTTACCCCTAGCAACGGGGGAAATTAGCATCGACATACAAGCAAGACTATGGAAAGGCCTGGAGGTATTTTATGGCTTGGAAAGTGACAATCAAAGCAGATGTAAAGACACACTCCCCGTTCTATTTATATTGAAATCAGCTTCTTTTATATTTTCATGAGGAAGAGCGCTGAAGTTATAATGTATGTATTTTGCTCATTTCACTGTGCTGCGCGTTGCGCCTGCGATGCGGGGCTCTCATGTTTGCCCCCTGCTGCGGTAAACAGAATGCGACTCTCATAGCGGCTGCATTTTAGGGCACTCACAACACACTAGCGAGGCTGACATGGCCTCCCTCATTTTCCGCCACAAAATTCAGCTCTCGTGATTGCCAACACGCATAATGATAGCGTCTCCCAGAGTCACTGAGGTGTCCCACTGACGCGCCAATATTCTCTCTGTCATATTACAGGAAATTCAGCAGCGGCCGCTCTGGAGAGCCTGCCATCTCTGTGCCTCAGAAGCTGTTTTGTTAATAGAAATAAAGGGCGGATCGCATGATCCAAGGCATGGAGCAGCTTGCTGTTTCCTCTCATTACAAGGCTGCCTTACCAGCGAGGAGGAATATGCATGAATACATTAAAAGGTAATGAGGAAGCTTATGGGAGAGGGTTGTTCAGGGCAGTGCTTGGCATCAGAGGCGCTGGAGAACTTTCAGACGCTTACGTGATGGACTTGTCATCTCCGCATGAGAAGCTAAAGGGGTGGTGTTCAACAATGTTACTAATGGCAACTGTTGCCATGTCTTACTTGCTGCTGATATATTGGCTGGTAACAAAACACAGATGTATTAGACACAGGAGCGCCTCAAGATGTATTTTTCTAACAAATGCATTCATGTTTTGTGCTAATTTATCTATTAAAATAAATGTGTTGTTCTTTAACTACGGCTTTGTGTTTTCTTACAGAGTACTGTGAGCAGTACATAAACATTTGCAATGTCAGTCAACTGTGAGACAGATTCGTTCTGAAAAACGCTAAAGGGTCAGTCGCATTTCTGAATATTCACACCTCCGGTTTCCCTGCGCAGTTAGCACGGCCACGTGATTATTGATGAAGGCGGTGTGGAATCGCATAATGGAATGTCATGGCAACAACACCTGGCAACAGTTTATCCACGTCCTCATGCCCCACCCCTCCCCCACCCGAAAGCGCTGGAACATTATTTCTCTGACACAGAAAACCTTATGAACAAATAATGGGCAAGCGCCAGTTTAAATAAAGTATGGTTTATGACTTGTGGTCAGGACCGTCTCTCTTTTTTAAAAAGTGTGCTGTGTAAAAACTGCTGCCAACATTTTTTTTCTCCATACGGTTATAATACAAAGTCGTTTTTTTCCTGTCCTCACAGTGAGAGATTCAGTCAATAAAGGACCGGCAGTAGACCAGTAGTCTGCAGCCACAGGAGAATGGAACAAACCACACACGCCAAAACAAACTGGGGTTCCTTTGCGATTTTTCTGCTTGGGCATTTTAATAAAACATTTACAGTCCTTCTGAGCAGGGTAGATGTTTTGTGAGCATGCCCTGTTTCAATCTTGATATGAATCCCCAAAAAGACGAGAGGGATTAATTTTCTTCATCTACAGAATTATTACGAGTGCCCGCAGTTATAAATATAAAACAGGGTTATGAATTTCCTATTGGATTTTTAAAGCACATCTGAGTCCACGTACCAGGTCCAGGTGTTCTGGTCTAATGTAATTTACAAACAATAATGCCGTGGGATATCAAACCAATTATTCAAATGAATTGTACAATACACCAAGAAACAGACACAGCAATTTTCTACTTCCATTTACATGTGCCATGCAATTACAGATAATCATAAACTGTCATTAAGTAACACTAGGCCTGTATTAAAACCGTACACACTCCAGTCACTGTCTTGCAACTACAGAATGAGGGTGTACATTAACACAATCTGCTTTGTAATAATCCCTGGCCTTTAAACAATGAGGACAACAACATTAAGAAAAAGCAACACTGTTTTTAAACAAAAACAAAACCAGCCATGAGGAACTTACACAGACATAACCAAAACCAGCAATCAGACTTGTGCACTGGAGCCAGTTATAATCAAACACAAAGTCTACATGTCTCCACAAAAAAGCTACAGTCACTTATTTGTACCTCACAACCTATACATGGTGTCATTACCGAGAGCGAGAACTGTTCTAATTCATCTTATAAAGTATACACGCTAACATGAACATGAGTAAGGTTTCATAAATCATGTTTAGACCCTATTGGAGAATTGAGTTTTATGGACCTCTTTTAAGGTTGGTGACCAAAACAGAAAAGTGCTTAAGAAAAATTCATTTTTCCACCACTCAAGTGTCTCCAGCAGTTTTAGGTGGGAGAATTAAAGCGGGGAGCTAAAAATGGGCTCAGGTACACACTGGCTCATAAAGTTGGGAAAAGCCATTCATTTTAATATTCACCAATCATGCTGTTGAGTGACTTACTGTACTGTAACATTACTGTAAAGACATCTCTCTGCACAGACAGACAACCTGGAGTGCAGTAATGCACACTGACTCAGACAGTAGACAGACGGTGCAGTTTAGTACCACTCAAATTGAAAAAGGGGACACATATGTAGAGAATTATTCATGTTTAAGATGAATTCAATTGAGTTTATCCTAGAAAAGTTTGCACATGGGCTTAAAGCAGAAACACAGCTCCTTTTTACTAATAGAAGACTCGGGAAGAGCACAGCTGCCAGGACACGCTGAATCCAATAATATTCTGATTGCATCCTTCCCTTATCCATGTGCCAACAGAACGCCAAACATATGTATCGGATCCAAAACAACTATTTAGGAAACAAACTCATTTTACATGACCAAAATGATGACTGCTTTCATCTCCATAAATTGCTGTTCAATTTAATATATATTACATTAAGACATTGACTGTCTACCGTTTATTGACAAATTGTTATAAGAGTTTTCAGTCAGAGCTTGTTTATTTTTGCAGGGTTTTAAACGGCCCTATGAAAACAACAATAGTGGCCAGACTAAAACATATGTAACAGGTATAAGGCTGACAAATCACACTTTTACCAGCATCATGCAGCTGATCATTGGTAAGCATTCCTAATTAAAGGTATAGATCACCAAATATTCAAATTCACCCCTTTATGGCTTTTCACACTTGCAGTTGTTAACCCAGGGAAATTCTTAACCCTGAACAAACATAATCCTGGGTTATTTTATTGCATACTGTTCATACTTTACCCTGTATGATGACATACTGTACATTTGTAGATTCTGGGCAAAGATTCTTGTATGCATATTTAGAAGATCGATTACAGTCGTTGGGTAATTTGCAAAAGCCTTTTAAGTTAACTTTAAATTTAAAAAGGAATCTAAAACAAATAACTCATTTCTACAGACTATCTACAATTACAATGCGTTTAATCACAGGTAAGCATGATTTGGAGCAGGGTATCATAACGATTCTAACCCCTATTCAAAATTGTAAGTGACATACTGCTTTATTCTAGGTTAAAAGCAGGTAAAAAGCAGATAACCCAGGGTTAAATGTCTTTTGTATTCCATGAAGGAAAATCACGCAGGTTTGAAATACTATGTGGGTAAAGAACGAAGACGGACAAATGTTTCTTTAAAAGCATTAAAAGAGGTGGATGGTGAGAGTATATTAATACCCATGACCTTGGTTTGAGTAAACTAGCTGTTGGACTGCGAGACAAGATCAACTTCCCAAAGACAGCTTGACTGGAGGGTTTGCAGGGCTGTCAGGGTTAAAGGCTGTCTTCAGACTCACAGAGGAGGTTGTAACAGAGCCAGGCCAAAGGCTGCAGGAGCCAAGAGCTCCTGCCAGAACTGTGCGGTAGAAAGCTGTTAATGAGCATTGTAAAGCTCTTAAACATAATGATCTGGACTTCTCTCCTAGTGCTAATGCCTATCACATGGTTAAGCCCAGCCCTGCAGCCTGCCTAAAACACAAGCCCAGGATGAGGAGGACCAGGAGGATGTCCTGAAGGATGGAGACAGTGGGCAGGAGGAGAACGGAGATACTGAGATGTGCAACTTGGTATTATTAAAAAAAAGACATCCGCACAGTTCACACATTTATACACAACACACTGTCATAGTGCACTCGTTTGTGTAATATAATAATAATAAACAATTTCCCTATAACACACGGAATGAATTCAGTTGTGCAAACTGACATACTTTATAAAGTCAAATAAAATATGGGGCGGGCCAGCTACTTTTGTCACTCTAATGCACAAACCTAACTGTTACAACAGCGTGATATTGGGATTTATTGGGTTTTTGCTGAAAATCAAACAACCTGACACTCGCATAAGCATCTGAAATAGTTTTAATTAACGATCACACATTAGCAAACACTCCGAGTACAGTTCGCTTCCTGTTAAAGGCAGGCTGAACAGCGAGCACCGAGGGACAAACAGCACTCTGTCTTTTGATTATAACAAATAAATACTTACAACATATGATGGAGGAGGAAAAGTCTTTTGTGTGAACATTTTTGGCCATCAATCAGAGCGTTGACATTTTAAGGTCCGACTGTTTGTTCTTGTTTTCGCTGCCGTGGCGGCTCGACACGTGTTCATGACAAGCGGCGCTAGAAGAGCGCTTATAAATATCTCGCACTTTACTCCTGCTTTGAGGTGGATTAATTAACTGTGTGCTGCACGCTCTCCCCAATGACATATGTCCCAAAGTGCGCCAAAAATAACAGTGTTGAGGGAACAGAAGACAGGAGGGGGAATTTTACAGATGCAAAACGTGCAGGTTTGTAGCCTATTTAAGCGCACTGCCTCTGCAAGTGCGCTCTCTGCAAACCCTGTCCAGTGCTATGAGCGAGAGGGCCTGCTCCGTTACGTCACGCCGGAGGACACTAGACAGAGCCACCTGTAGCCGGAAACTAATCTCACATGTGCGGCCCTGACAGGACATCCGTCAACACGACCAGAGCAGCGTTGAGCTGATCTATTAACATTAACAACCGGCCCCTGCCGTGTACTGAGGAAACAGACAATAAGTTAGCGTGGAGGATCTGGTCCTGCATAAGGCCTTCACGGGGCAGCGTACTAATCAAACCCTCAGGCTTAAAACATCTATTCAAATACATAAATGCAAGGTTAGCTTAGGTTATATGAACTTGTTGCATTGCATTTTTACTCAATATTAAAGCGGGATGCGTGTTAACTTTTACAACTAGTCGAGTTACACTAAGTCAGGTTCGGGTTGAATAACGCGTCCGTTATTTTAAGTTTTTTAAAGGTAACATTTTGTAGTACATCACTCCAGATCGCCTATTCGCAATAAAAATGAACGAGTTTTGGTATTGCAAATCAGTTTCAGTGTAAACGTTCCTAAATAAACACGTTTGCAGAGATACAAGTCTGTCGCTAGTAGGCGTTTCATCGGCTGGTTGCCATAGTAACGTGGGGGCGCACTACTAACAATAGCTGTTTGAACTGAAGTCTGAACTAACATTGGAAAGCAAAGATGTCTGTCTGTCTTGACATTACAATTTCCCTGCTGTTAAACATTTAAATGAACATATTGGAGGGGAAGAATGCATCAGAATAAATAAGAATAAACACTTGCTCTTGTCATTGTTTCTAATACATATAAATATAATTTTTTCATTGCATTGCACATGCATTATTTTGTGTGTGTATGTGGGCAGAGGCAAATCATACAAATTATGAAAGCATTCCACTGGAATAAATCACCCCAACATGAAATTTAATCATTATTTACTCACACCCAATGTCATTCCAGTATTTAGTATTTGCTAGTATTTATGTAAACACATGCTAGTATTTAATGTAAACACAAAGGGAAATTTTTGTATTCAGCAACAATAGTGATCAAGTCTGAGAAAACAGGTCTATATGACTAGTGTGTCATAAGTCTTTTGAAGCCACAGCTTTGAGTGAGAGAATTTAGATTCTTCACTAAAAATGTTTCTGCATGATGCATCACAGCTGGAAACCAAAACAGTAGATTATCAATGAATATTTAGTCTAACTTTTAGTCTATTCCCTACACAAAGCTTTAATCAGCTTTAGACAACTTGGAATATAGCACACATAGTAATCAAAACCTTGCACACATAGTAATCAAAACCTTGCACCTCACTTCATACAAGTTGTATATGGTGTTAAATCCCCCTTTTCATTTTGAATTAACGCTGAGGTTCTCTTTACAAAATGCCATCTTTCCTTAGCAGTTCTCAAGCTATTTCTCTCAAATGTACTGTACCTGCGTTACCACAATGACACCTGAATCACACAGTGTTGTTTCATATAACAGACTACACCCCAAGTCTCTTTTAGCATCTGATTTTTGCTTTATTTAAGGGAAGAAAGTAATGATTGGTGCTGACTTAATGTGAATATGAAGCCTGCCGTGCAGAAGTAGTCGGCGCGCTGGAGCTGAAGGCACGACGGCAGACAATGGATGAAAAGAGCTGTCAGAGTGAGCAAGAGAAGAAAAGAGAGAAGTGCCATGGGAGGGAAGCAGAGGGATGGGATGACAAAGCTGCGAGGTGACAGAGGAGGAGGAGGTGGGAGAGCAAGGAGGACACAAGGTGAATATGAGAGCCCTCAGAGAACAGACGCCAGCTCGCTCCTGACCTCTCTCTCAGTTTGAGGAGCCCAAGATCTAAAAATGACATCAGATATGGGAAGTTTGACTCTTTCATGTGTCTGTCTCTTTCATGATGCCTGTTCTGCTGTTTCTTGCATGAATGGACAATACCTGGTAGGTTTAAAACACCAGATTGTATCTGCCTGTCTGTCTGTCTGTCTGTGTAGCAAAGCATTTTGATTCTTTATTTATACACTTTGGATGTTGTTTAAAAACTGCCTTGGTTTATAACAGAAAAACGAGACCAAAAACACTCGATTTTTATACTGCATTTTTTACAAACAGCTACAAACATCATGATACCCACAGTGTAACTCAGTTCGAACGAGTCCTGGATATGAAAAGCAGAGAAATGTCAACAGATCCTGCTTACAGCTGTTTGGGGTTTCTTTACCATTGGATCTTGGATGGTTCTGTGTCTCCCAGACCACTCTTTCTAGAATCAGATTTACTCCAACCACCAAAAAAGCCAGAGTCTGGGTGTCTCTGCAGTGTTCCCCACAGAACATATTAATAGGCTGCATATGCTGATCATGGAAGTCATGGAATGGATTAGACGCAACGTATGTGGTCCCCTGCTGTAACTACTGGTGGCATTTAGGGACACATTTTAACAAGGACAGAAATTGATCCATGCTGTTCTCACATGCACAATATACAGACTCAGTTTTGTCATTTGACCAAGAGCCATGACACAGCCAGAGGGTGCAGCTTTACTGGGAATACCCACAATCCTTTTTAGTTTATTAGCTACAGTGTTTGATCAAACAGACCTGAATCTTTATGTTAAAGCTGAAGACAAACAACAACACCTGTTAAAACCAATCTACAGAACTGGAGACGTTGACATCCATCCTGCACAATTTACACATCTGTTCAGCCATATACTCCAGCTATAGGCCAGAACCTGCTTTATTGCTGCCATTTTTGTATGTGTTTTTGTGGATGAAGGTTTGTCTGTGTGTGGCTGTTCTTGTTCTTTTACATGAGGAGGGTCAAAGTTCAGATGTGGAACATATACATGAGCATAAGCCACAATTTTTCACTATTATCAGAGCTAAAAAGGCCTGTAGTACAGCCAGGGGGAAGAGTAATCACAATTATCCAAGAATCTATACGGAATGTTCCGGACAGTGTGGTGAAAATGACACACATGCGCACATGCCTAGAGAAAACAGAGCCAGGGTCAGGGGCGTCTGGATTTCACTGATGCACATAAAAGATTGTGTAGTCTGAGAATTCTGCTATCTCTCTCTTGCTGAGGGAGGGGCATACAGGAAGTGAAGAAGGGGATTGGCTGGCTGTGAACAATGAGGGTTCTTAATGGATGTCAATCTAATATGCCTGAGGCGAAAGAGACATCAGCACATCACAACTCCAGACAGTGAAGGCTGCACAACATTATCGATATACAACCTCAGTCTGTATGTATGCAAATGCAACAGACAGTTAACAAGAGCTAATAAAGATAATTAGTTGAAAAACTTGTAAACGAGTAAGGTTTAATAAGTGCCATTTTTGTTTTAATTATTTGTTTCTTACCTGGTGTCAAAAAGGAAGTCATTTTTTGTTTTCCTTTGCAGGTGATTATATTGAAAACAGACAATGTTTTGTTGCTTAAGATACACTGTTTTGTGTTATGCCAGAAAAAACAAATGAAGCACCATCATGCTGCAGCTGTCATCATGGCAACAGAGCAGGTACACAGAGGTCCTGTCACTGTGTTATGAACAAGGAATTAAATGGCCGCTTTAAACAGGCCTTTAACAGCTGTCACACATAAGGACATTGGTGTAGACCCACAGCGTATTTAAAACGCTTCATTCATGTATTCATCTGTTTAACTCTGAAGCACACACTAAAACAGTTGGGTTTTATTTAATTACACAGATCTGCAGCCTCTTAACGCTGCTTTTCATATAGTTTATAGTTTGACTCCCTGGCTCTTCTGAAAATGCCCATTATCCTGGATGGTGGGTTGGACATAATGGACAAGCACAGGCATTTAACTGCGGGGTCAATACAAAGTTTAATCATTTCAAACTCTTTATAGTCTCTTCAACCATGTTGAAAGCCCCTAAAATACCTGCATACTACACCACAAGTGGTCATTTTGGTCTCCCAAACTGATCATCCCGGTAATGGGCTACAAATGTCTGGTGGACATATAATTTTTTAAAATTAATTGCTCTCTGTTTTATTCCCTCTCTCTCTTTCACCTTTCTTTTTCCCCATTCAGCGTCACAGTATGCTGTTAGAATGATGGTAATTCAGACCCATTTAGAGGTGAGCGTGTGAATTCAATGCGAGAAAAATGTTCTCAAACATTATAACAATAAAATCTGAAATCTTCTAACATTGTTATTATTCGTGGCATGCGTTTTTGGTTGCTAGCCCTACCTCTGAAAACATATATTACTTCTCAGAATGCAGTCACGAACAGGTAATCAACATTTGGCATAATGCTACACAAACACCGACGATTTTAGTGATCAAAGAACTTTTATAAATACAATCTTAAAGAGGCTCCCCAAATAATTAGTAAGCTAAGAGGCCCTTTTGTGCTTCCCAGATGTAGTGACTAGCCTTTGAGGACAAGTGTGTGGCTTTGACCTCCTTCGGCAGTAATGATGCTGTCTGACCCCCAAAATACTTCTCCACATTAGCATCGCTATTCACATCCAGCGCTAGTGATGTCCCTTTTGCAAGCCTCCAACCAACATTAGAGATCCAATACATTGTAGTATTCTGGGAACCTTCCACCTCCCCCTTCCCTGCTATCTAAAGAACTAATCTAAAACCCTGCTATTATGATTCTTGTACTTGGCGTATCTGAAGCCAATTTAGAAGATCAACACCATCAATCACAAAACACAGGGGCCAACACAGTTGTCCAGCAGGTTTCCATGTCATCCATGTTACGTCCTCTTCATCCACGAGACCCGTTTGCTCTGAGGACAAACCCTGTACCCCACTCAAACCAGTAGGGTTGTTGTGCATTCTGACGAACTTCCAATGACCAGGCGATGTAGGTTTATCCAAACAACAGCACAGTGTTTCAATGTTCTTTCCTCGGTTTTCCCAAAAAAGGGAGAATTGGAAAATAAAATAAGAGACAAAGATGGAGACTGAAAAAGAAGAATGATTTTTGCAGTTTTCCAAATCCCCTTTTTTCACTAGTGATGTGCCTGCCTTTAAAAAATAACTTGGGCTACCAAATGAAGCCTCCAAGCAAACAAATAAACGATCTCTGTAAAGAAGCCATGAGTCATCAGCCAGTAAAACATTGTCAGGGATGGTTGGCATGTGCACATAAAACATGAACATGTCTCAGGAGGAAAACAACTTTACCCTTTTCTGTTCTTAAGTTTATAAGACAATAAAACTCATAGAATTGGTCTACAAAAAATTCATTTTAGCCATAAAGCCGTAAAATGCTCTTTATACACGTCAGTTTAGCGTTGCCACACAGACATTAGCAATAGATGTGTTGAACATTGTGTTCGGTACCAATTATTCAAATAAATACTTGTTATTGCAATACAGTATATAGACAAAAGACTGGATGCATTTTATCTCCTCTCTTAATAGAAAATGGCTGTGCTGCTGGCACAGTGCCACATTTGTGCTCATCAGCAGATGATGATATCACATGTAATTATCCTCACACACCCACCTTAGCGTCTCAATATCATCAAAACATAGAGAGAGTACAGATAATCATGTAAATGTGAATGAAGGGTTTGGAGGATGCTACATTTACACTACAGTTCAAACTACATTTCTGTGAGTATTATGGGGGAAAGGAGACTGTTTATTGTAAACTTTTATTTATGGCTTACTTGCCTGTATAGGAGAGTCTATTAAGAAAGAGAACCAAGAAACCAAACTCTGATCAGCTAGTCACAGGATTGTGTTTATACAGCACCACATGTGCTGGATCTGCAAAGGTTTTCAGGTCATCAGATTGTAATATCAAATCTCTTTGACAATTTGTATTTGAGGGGTTTAGAAGCAAGTAAACTAGATACCAAAAAGCACAATGTTATTTTTTAGCTTTTTTAAATGATGTGGGTGAAAACAATACAAAAAACAACGTAAAAGGCTGTAATTGGTCATTTTTTACGTCTGTTGCTTGAGCTCGCCAGAATTAGCCAGAATTATGCCAGTAATATGGCTGCATGAGACTAACAGACAGCTGCCACCATGAACATTCCTACCAGTTTCTTCATCTCTTGTAATATCATGGCAATTGATAATGACTTGTTATGGAAGTAATGAAGCAACAGGGCCTGTTATTGTGATGAACATTTGTAGTCATAAGTTTGTAGTCATAAGGTGATGTTCTCTACTGTATTCATACTTCTGTTATTGTGCTCAGTGGCACAGAGCCTTGGGGCAAAAGATTTGGGGCAAACACACAATTAGAAAGTCTGTGCACGCTGTCCTAAAAGGAAACAAGTGGTAAATGGTTCTGCTATTGCACATGTCACGCTATCTCCAGACGCTTGCTAAGATGGGGAATCCCCTGTAGCTTTGTATATGCAACGACAGACCACTGGCTGCACCAGCTGCATGCAGTATGAGCAGCATTCCATCATAAATAGTTGACTAATTAGAATAAATAAATTCCCAGTGCTAGTCACCTATTTAAGTTAATAATAATAACAGTATTGGTTATTAAAACTAATATGAAAGTATTTGGGGGGTCATCTGAGTTATCTGATTTGTCGAAAGACCTTAGACCTTTAAAGTCCTGGCAGTCTTAGTAAAGAAAGCTCTTCTGCACTGCAACTAGCATTTGGGAGGAGAAACGCTCCTCAAAAGAGAGGAGAAAACTCCTCCTTTGGGAGGAGAAACAGCTCCACAGCCAAAAGATAAGTGCTGCTGCCAAGCTAATAGAAGAAAAATGAATGAAAATAAAGCATTTAATGCCAAGAATGGTTTTTGAATTACTCTCTCTCTCTCTCTCTCTCTCACACACACACACCATGCCAGTATGATTGCACAGCAAATGTTTCATTCTGCGTTAGATATGCCATTATAATGAGAGGGCCAGTGGAAGGACAAAATATGTTTGTCAGCACCATTTGTATTATGAAAAAATCTTGTTAAAATACATCCATTTAATTTTTGTATCTTTCTCAAATATGAGAAAAAAGCAAAGTATTAATTTTCCAGCAAAGATCATCCCAATATATCTCCATTACAAGTGAAAAAGATTCAGTTGCTCACAAAGAACGTAATGTGTGTTCCCAAGAGGCCGAGTATAAAAACCATAAATTGGACCCTTGGCATCACTATTCTTTGAAAAGTCCTAATGACAAATCACTACTTTCCTTTTCAGCCCCTAGTATTTCATCTGCAGACTACCCATGGTGCTCTGGTCCCCTAAAAGCTTGTCACTGACCGAGCTGTTCGAGCTTTGCCTATGGCGATACTCTAGAAAATTATTCTTGGTTTCTTGCCCTAACTTACAGACACACAAGAGAGGCTTGATTCTCTCAGTGTTAGTTTCAACCCAGACAGTCCTCTTCTCACATATGGTAAATGCGGAGCTGTCTACAGTACAGCAACCGCCACAATTTCGCTAATGGATGAATATGCAATATGTTAAATACACTTAATCATGCACTTCCGACATGTATGATCGTTGCGCAGGTTGTGCCAGTGTACTTCGGCATAATGAATCCAAGGATCATGTAAGCAAAAAAGCTATTTAAATCTCACCCAGTTTATGTTAATTGCAGGATTTTGAAACATACAGGGCATGTTAAAATATCACGAATTATAGTGGAGCAGAAAAACAAACAATCGATAGCAATAATGGCTTTTTCATTTGGGTTATTTTTGTGACAGCACATGCATAATCTGATAAAATCAGTCATTAGCCGCCAAATGCTCTCTGTACTAACATTTGAATGTTTTTGTGAACTTCAAATTTAATGCTCCTTGCCGTTTTAATAAATACTATCTTGGAAATTATTTACCTCAGTCAATACATCGTCCATCATTTTATTTTTCGGAGAGTTACAAAAACACATACGCCTCCTCTATTTAGCGACTTCTCTGAACGTGGAAGGGTTCAAGGGGACCAAGACTCATAGAAGGTATTGCAGAATGTTTACAAGAAATGTCAATAATTACAACTCTAAACAACACACCCAGCTGTAAAAACATGCTACTCCAGACCTCTGGGGAGAAGAATGAGGATTATACCACTGTGTTATCTTACCAGCTCACAACCAAGAGTCGATCATGTGACCAACAGAGTCAGACGCACACGCAGGTGACCACTGCATGTTTAGCACTCCAGCCTTGTGGATCTAACTACTTAATAAGCGGCTGTTAGAGGTTTTCCTGGACAAAGTCCAGAGCTGAGGGGGCCCACAAAGTAGCCTTGCTTAAAAACAAGGACAGCTTCATTTATCAATCAGCCCAATCAGGGCTATTTCCTGGCCTATAGTCACATGGTGAGTATTACTCGAGGGTGAGAGTATAAAACATGATATATCACTGGTTATATCCATATTGTTTCAGTCTAAAGCTTAAACATAATTGAATTAAATCAATTAATGCATGTTTACTAATCATAGTGATGTGTTACTTTACGCACCTTAAAGCTGACCTAAACATTTTCTGCAGGCTTTTCCTTTTCATTTCTATGTTTTACAATATCTTTCTATATTCTTTTGAGGTCATTATATCCTAAAGAATGTTGCTTCATTTCCAATCCTCTTTATAGATGACAGATGAGAAGCGGGAAGGTATTAGAGTGGAACACTTTATCACTTACTCTGTAAGCCCCTTGATGAGCGACATTCACTTGAAAATGTCATTCCAGAGAGAGAGAGAGAAAGAGAGAGAGAGAGAGAAAGAAAGAGAAAGAAAGAAAGAAAGAAAAAAGAAAGAAAGAGAGGTGTGCTGTATGAGTCAGGAATCACAATGCACTATTGTAATGTGAGGTCAGAGAAATATTACCAGCAGTGTTTGCAACTCTGTCATAGTGTGGCCAGAATTCCATTTCAATAATAATAATATATCAATGTGGTAATGGTTCATTTACACAAGCAGGACTGAAACCTACTGTTTATTGTCATTTCTAAGTGGAATCAAAATGGTTGCGATGACGTTTTGTGTCTTACTTTGATAGAAGACCTGCTGAAATTGTGGCCTGAAAATTTGTTTGTGCTCAAAACATCTGACTTTTTAAACTCCCTGTGCATTGTTAATATTTAAACATCACACGTGACCCCATTACGAGCTATTCATTTTTTATCAAGAATAATTGTATCGAGAGTATTTAATATAAATAATGAGTGAAATTAACTTTATGTGTATGAGTATGGTTTTACGTTGTTTATGTAGTCATGACAGATGTTCTCGAAACAGTGTTGTGTGTACATTGGAAAACATTTTCTCGATTCTGCGTTTATTTTGAATTACATGGAGTTTTGTGTTTCTGAGTATGTTGTTACTGGACGAATACGGTTTAACTGCAGATCTGGAAAATGTGCGAATGTGGAAAAGCTGTGTCAAAATGATCTATACTGATTTGTTATTAAAAATGTGGAATTACATTCAACAGTAACAGAAAAACATACATTGTTTTATCTTTTATCACAGAGTATATGATCATATGCACAACTAAAAACTACAAATTTTGTTTTCAGAACTGCAGAATATACAGCCAGAAATCAACATCAGTGATGGTTCCCCTCTGAAATAACTGTCTGTTCTTGGAACTTGAGACAGACCTCCCATATTTCATTTCTCTCCTGCTGAGAGCATTTATCAGCAAAATCCTGATAAATACAAAATATGCAACTTAAGCCTGAGCAAAACTAAGCTGCAAAGGTGGACGGGATTACAGGGGCCGGCCGGGACAGACATCAGATTGTGTTGCCATAAAGGGTCATTAGTCTGTTGGCAAACTGTACCTCAAGCTCCAGCTGACAGGGCTTTTCAAGAAAGACAGAGATGAAAATATGAGAGTAAAATTCCTATTGACAGATGCTTGAATTAGGGAGGCAGAAAGGTGGGTTTGAGGAAATGCAAAATTTGTTACATTTTTTTATCCATGTTTGTCCATCTATATTTAAAGTTTTAACACATCATTTAACTCACATCATGTAGTTTGACGTCATTTGTTATTAATAAATAAATGAATGCCACGTACAACAAAATGGTTAAAACTTTTACTTTTAGGTCTTTTACTACACATAGATTTAATAAAACCAAAGCTGCATTTAAAATTTAAGGTTATTCTTTTCTTTATAATAATAATAATTATTGTCATTATTTTACTGTGAAAAATAACTGTTGCGTTGCAATTTACAAAAACAAACGAACACACCAAGAAACCAAAACAAAGGAAAATCGACTTCACATATACTGAAGCACACTTCTACATTGTGACTTATTTGGCATTCGTCTATTTATGCTGAATGAGAGGAGCGATTATCTCATCAAAGACTCTTGGACAGGCAGACAGCACCATGTTCTCGTGTTTTGTCACTTTCACTAACAGAAAGCGAGTTGTGTCATTAATCGGAGGCAGCGATCAGTCAGATGGGAGGTGGGGGTGACGACGGCTCTGTTCCTCCATCCTATACGACCCACCTGTCCCCACCACTCGTCCAAAGACCCCTCAGGTCATATTGTGATCTCTGTCCTGATAAGGGCTGGTGGAAGCGAGACTGCCAGACTGGCCGGTCAGGGTTGGAGCCTCTATGAGAATTCCGTACGATACTGTCCTGGAGGGGCCAATGAAAGGCATTCTCACATACGAAGAAAGGCTGGGAGTCAGTCTGGGCAGCCCCGCTGTTGCCCCCCCTTCCCATCTCCTGAGACTCCAGGCGCCACAGTGTAACTGCAGTCTCAGGTATGCTCCGCGGACCCCGTGAGAGATTCCCAGGCCCTTACCTGAGCCTGGAAAGATCCTTTCACTTTATATCAAGAGTTTTAGTTCAATGCAATTATTATCATTCAGTAATTCTTTCTGGCACTAGTGATAAAACTGGACCCAAAACAATACCAACTGTCCTTGTCTCCACATCCAGTATATCCTCATGGACACGAGCTGTTCTGTTGTGCATAAGCTAGATTTGTCTGTAAGGAGTACACTGTCATCATCTCGTCTAAATCACTTCCTCTCTCTGTCTACTTATATAGGGACTTTGTGTGATTACATAATTATGTGAAAATAGAATAAGTGTGTGGGATCTTAGCTGAGGTTTTGTTGTCTGCTGGCGAATTGGAGCCACAGGACAATTTTCATTGAAGGACGTGTGGTTTTGTGGTGTGTGCTGTCATTTATCTAGACAATGTTCCTGCCTGTGGCTGTCAGATGTTTTTAAGAGGCACCTTCATTGGTGTGTTTTCTACTAATGTTTTCATTAAGAATGATCACCTCCAAGTCACTAACTATTTTTATTTGTTGATATACCTTAAAACATTATTATTGAAGTATTTGTTTACATGCATTTCTTTACACTCACATACATTTAATACTGTTTATAAATAAATAAATAAATAAGGAATTCTTCATAAACATGGTTTTAAATAGATAAACAAACTGTTTACAAAAACACGAAATCCACTTGAGCACAATTTAAATAGGTCAAATGACTTTAAATATATTTCAAGGAACAGCCTAGGATGAGGTAAAATAAGTATACAAAAGCATTTAGAGAATTACTCAACAACATAAGGCCTGTTCAGCCATAATCATTATGCAGAGCCTTCAAAAAGAAATACTTCACACAGTTTGGCTGTCTCGTGTAATAAAGGCAGAGAACACTTGAGCAGTTTAAAGAGCTCATAACTATGTATTATCAGCCATCCGCGCCTAGTCCTGCACATGCGCACATCTAGTGATTACGTCGAGCGTCCATAAACGGCTGGAGCTGCAACAAAACATGTCAGAGAAGAAACAAACAGTGGATTTGGGTTTGTTGGAGGAGGATGATGAGTTTGAAGAATTCCCGGCAGAGGGTAAGTGAGCTTGATGTTTGTTTGTATTTGATTAGAAACGCGTAGCTTATTTAATGGTAAATAAATGTCCACTATTACACTGACTCAGCTAACAAACTAGCATTGCTATGCTAACCGACAAAACATTTACTTAAGCGCATGTTTCGTCTACTGCTTTTGGAAAACAGATGAATTAAATATGTTCATTTACTTTTATAAAACGTTTGGATACAGTTCACCAATGTAATAAAAACAACATGACGAATCATTTATTAGCAACTAGCAAGTCGGTTACCTTCAAAGCTAATTTACATTGAGGTAATTCTCTCTCCTTTCTCGACACTTCCGAGCCAAAGAGAGCAATTGCATGTGTAACAGATATATAATAAACTGATCTGAGCACAGATGTACACTGTAGGTGCAGAGATCTCAGGCTAGATTCAGGTTTAAGTGGCGTTATCGGATTGAACATCATAAAACTGTTGTGTCATTCCAGACTGGACAGGCTTGGACGAAGATGAGGATGCCCATGTATGGGAAGATAACTGGGATGATGACAACGTAGAGGATGACTTTTCTAATCAGCTGAAGTAAGTTTTATAAGCTAATCTTTGTGTGTTTTTATTTAGTTACACGTATGCAGTGGGACAGATGTTGCAAAGCTTTAAGTATAGATGTCCTAATATGGTTATGTAGTGTAGTATTTTAATTATATTGTATAAACAATAAACATTCACTTCAGTGAATGCAATTAATTTTATTCATACAAGATGTGTTTACATTATCCACGTATCATCTCCTAGAGGTAGAATCATCTGTCCCTAAAAAATGTAAAACACACATTTTTTTTAAAGAATTTTTTTGTGGTTGCACTCATTTAGAAGAAAATCGTCCCTAAGGGATCTAATACTCCCATGGCTAACCAACACTCATGGTGGCCTCAAACCACATTTGCAAAGCTTCCTGCGTGTGAGGACCTGACTAAATATAGCTGTTTAATGTGCTTGCATATATTGTCTAAATAAAAAAGATAAATAGATTGCCCTGTTAAATTGTTAATACTACCCATGTGTTTTCCATATTTATTCCCCTATATTTATAAGTCAAAAGGCTTAATGCTGTATTTATCATAAACTCTTTTGGTTTTCCAAAACTGTAAGCGTTTATGCACATACACAAGCATTCACAATTGAATCTCTGATGAAGAGAAAGTTTTAAACGGGTGTTGGCATAATTTTATTTTGATTATAAGTTATTAAATACTAGAAGCTGTTTAGATTTTTTCAAATTATAATATGCTAATGCTTAATCTTGTTTTATTCTGTATTTATTAATTCATTCGCAACTATGTTTGCTTCACTTTTCCCTCCTTTTTCTCTTCTCACAGAGCGGAGCTTGAAAAACATGGATACAAGATGGAAACCTCCTAACAACTGATTTTTGCACATTTAATATTGTCAGTTTGGCCTGTCGATATAAAATGTGAGTTCTGATGTTACTTCTGTAAGAAGCCCAACATTGTAAAATGGTCATTTGAAACTAAGATCAATGTTATTTTTTTCTTCCCTTATATACCAAATGTGTTACTAATTGTGATAATAAAAAGATGCTTTCCCTATTCTGTTTCAGTATTTTTTATATATATCGAATATATTTTTTATTTTAGACACTGTTTCACAGGCATGAATTTGTAATTCAGTACTTGAAAGCATGTATCTAAACAGCTCTGAAAACCACTGGAAAGTCTTGTAAATATTATTCGGCCTCGAGACGATCTGTGTGTAACATTTAAAGAGATGCAGCTGCACACACAAATAAAGAGGCTTGAGGACTGGAGCTGAAACTGCTCGGCTGTGCCCTGACACTTCCCTCTGAGCCCATGGGGCTTGGCAGAGTCTCTGGTGGGGAGATTATCCAGTGAAGTGTTTGTCAGATGCATGGAGGTGGTCACAGCATGAGGCCTTATCCGGTCCTGCCTGGGCCTGCCCATTCCCGACCGGGCCTTGCTCTTCCGCACTTCACAGCAAGGGCTCCAACACAGAACCAGAGGCCAATTTGCCCAGCCACAGTCCCCTAGCAAAATGATTTCTCTGGATTTGTGGCTCTGAGTCCCAGGGTCATAATGAGCTGAAATCGATGCCAGAATAGCATCTCCTACCGCTGAAGAGTCCACCACTGTTTTAAAGCCTCAGTGTGCAGCTTTTTAACCCACCAAAATTGAAAAAGAATGTATGAAATGAGAATTTTTGAATTAAAATTCATAGTGCCTGAATTAATGGCCGTTGTGATTAGAAACCGAAGGCCTTTGATAAGATACATTCGTATTATATTTTGCTATTGCTTAACATACATATCTGAAAACTGGAGCTCTTCTGCTCTGTGTTGTTGTTTAACAGATACTCAGCTGTTGACTGTGACTTTAATGGCCTGATGTCAAATGAATGATTACATCCTCTTTTTTGACATCGGGGACACCCACATCTTGCAGGCACACACAATCATAACATGTAAATCCACCCATGCTCTTCAAAATAAGTGCTCTGTGCTGGATCATTATTTTAATTGTTGGAGAGTCATTGAGGTGTGAAAATCACTAAGTGAGAGCAACAGTGGAGATTCCAGGGCTATTTTGTTTGTGCCTGAAGGTGGAAGATTGGCCTCTTGTGTTTGAGCTAGGTGGGTTTTTGTGGCTTCCCCAAAAGTCAGTTTCACAGTTCATGAAAATGATTAAGCACTCTTTAGGCCTGTATAGTATTTTCCACTATATTGTTCTTTTGTACTTTTTGTAATTGCTTGTGATATTGGATTCTTTGAAATTCTGTCAGCAGGTCACCTTACTGACCTAAAATCAATGGCCTTGAATCTAAAATTCTGTTCTGTCCATTTTTCATATATAAATGTATTTTATTGTATTGATATGGTATATACTATGCATTATATGGCATAACATATATGATATATATCTGATATAAGTCTTAAATTACAGTGTTAGTTAATTTTATTCCAATGGAATATTCATGCACGTCATTTACTGATAACTTCCAGTGTATTTGTTTATTCTGTGGTGTCCATGTCACGTGTGGACGAGTGTTGCGGTCGCTCTAGGGCGCACTCCACCGCAGCAAGCATCTCCAATGCAAGCCAAGTGAAGACAGGGGGCTGTTGTGCAGTGAGCACGCAGCTGCGGCAATAATAGGCCTAATTGCACGTTTCTTTTGTGGGTCTGAAATTAGTGACAGAGCAGAGCTACAATGCCCAAACCTTGAGCAAAAAAATGATTCACAGGGGCAACTGTTCAGCAGCACAGCCCATCACCACCACCCACAACTCCCTGTCCCACACCTGCACTCACCCTCGCTAAAGTAAACACAGATAATAAGGTGTAATTACTTCGGAAAATAATAACGAGAGCCCTCCATGTGACAATGGCTGGCCTGTTTATTAAGGGTAAAAAAAAATAACTTCTGAAGACACAGATGAGGGTTCCCCCATTGAGAGACCCTGAAAGGACACGTGTATGAGCAAGTGAGTGTGTTAACCTCATTTCAGGCCCCTTTCTCTCCCTATATATTTCTTTGTATGTCTTTCTTTTGCCACTGTATGGACATTGGCACTGAGCAAAGAAACCACTTACTGTGATTTTAACTGTTGCTCTTCATCTTCTGTGCTGTATTTAAAACTCATTCTGACATTTAAAAATTGTTACCATTATGTGGATCGCTGTTTTGCTGAGTCACTACAAACACAAAGCATTTCGTTTTTACATCATTTACATAATTTTCCACACAGAAAACTATTTCTGTTAATGCTGGAAAAAGGTAGAGGTTATCCTTCATGAAAACATGTGCTATAGATGTTGTTATATGTGGAGATGTGGAGATTGTTTGCAGACCTTAGAAAATAGTTAAAAAAATAGCATAATTTCACCTTAAATAAAAGTTAACTAATGCCACTATTGTGTTTTGAATGCACCAGGAATGTTTAAATTTACGAGTGGCTTGTTTAAAATTTTAAAAGGCTTTGTTTATTTATTTGTTTATTATATATATTTTTTGATGTAGTTCCCAACTGGGACCCTAAATCTACTTTAAGCACAGTGATAGCCGGCAATTACAGACTGTTTTTATTCAGTTATTTCATATTTTAAGCATGCGCAACATATCAAGGCAGCCCACTGCACTTAATAACCCTGGACAGTCAAGACGAAAGCACATCAAGATTTGTTAGGGCAATTAAACACTCTTAACATAATCCTGGCTAGTGAATTATCAGAGCTTTGATAATTGTTATTAATTAATCATCTCCTTCGCTCAAGCGCTCTCATTTCCACAATAACTGTAAGGTAGACTCCAGATGACCTTTCAGGTGTGAGGGACACCCTGTCTTTCTCTCAAGCCATTAGTGTTTGAGGAACAGCTTTTAAAAGCCAAAGCACCCAGCATGACTGTGCCTTTATTAACGAGTAAAAAAGTACTAATGGTAAGATTGACACCAACTCCATGCAAATGAGAGTATATACCCAAAGGTCCATACATACACTACCAGCCAAAAGCTTGCACACACCTATTCATTTGTATTATTATTACTATTTTCCATGCTATAGGATAATAAGAACACAGTCAGAATGATCACATAACACAAACAATGATATTGGACTTGGATTACAAAACGTTCAATTAATCAAAACCAACGTATGTTTTTAAATGTATTTGTCAGCAAAACAAATTTCAAGAAATTAGAAAAAAGGAAAGATTGAGCAAAAGTTTATAGATCAAAACATTGTCTGGTCGTATAAAAGCTACAATTAGAAATTGTATCTTTGTTAACAAGGTGATTAGATGTTTGTTACGTTTCCTTTTAAATTGCTTTACTAGCAGAATTTGACGGAGTAAATAACGGTAAACTTAAACTGTGCTGAGACCCAGTGGACTCAGGAACAAATTAAACAAGGTGCAACAGTAGATTGTGGTGATCTCTGAAAGAAAAATGCAGCGTTGGGGTTCGAGAGCCTGGGAGACATAGGCTTATAGTACAAGCTCAACACGGAAACAATTTATCATGTGTGAGCGGCTGTCTGCTCACAAGACAACAACAATGTTCCAAATCTCTCCCTCAGGCAGGACACAAATCCAGCAAATCCAGCATGTGGCCCCTTCCTATCACACACACACACACACACACACACAGGTGGTTAACACGCTATCAAGCACATTTATGATATGCTATAAATCATGATGGGAATAAGATGGGAATACACGTTCAAAAGCCTGTGTTAATTCCCTTTTCAGAATACAGTCTTTTCACTGGTAATTTTTCATACATAGAGAAATTAATAAGCCATTCATTTTGCTTTCTCTCATTCTAAATGCAGGATGGGAAAACCAAAATCTTACATTTGTCAACCTCATTTCATAAGCAAACTGGGGATCGAGGAGCTTTTTCATGCAGTGTTGGGAAATGTAGTCATCGTTTAGTCATCTTTAATTTAGTCGTTTGTCCTCTGAGTGGCAAATTTCCTTAAAATGAGCCAAAGCAGGCAACGCCTACTGCAATGGAATGGAAAATGTGCAGTTTATTTCATACTGCTGTGTTTGGGATTGGGAAATGAAAGAAATACATAAGCAAACAAAGAGCCGGTGTGTGTTTCATGATGGGGTGTCTGGTGGCCATCACGCAGCTCGTCTGAATTAGGAGTGACACATGTTACTGAGGGGGCTCCCTGTTACGGAACGCTGTTGAACGTGGCAGGAGAGACTGAGTTTTGAATCAGTGGTTATTGTGCAGGGTTGCATATCCTCTGATTAAGGGAAGTAGAGTGTGCTAGATCTCACTCTTTGGATGCACGGCGTCTACATTCAACAGTGCATTATTAAAGCTTCCATACTTATATACAAGAATATACAACAGCTGTACATATTTTCACTGTGGCCAAATCACAGCCGTGCTGATATTGGGTACGACAGCACTCTTGCTCGTATGATGTTGCTTAAACGTTGCATGTGTTATCAAATACAGTTTAAAAAAGAAGTTTTTGTTTGATTTTTGAATTGCTCATCTCTATAGTCTGTCTCGTTTCTGAAAACACTTTTGTCCTCTCATGTTACGGGCTCCCATCACTCTTGGCAGAACAGTGAGCAGGATTGTTCGTTTTTGCCTGAATTGGATTGAGTGACATGTAACATGATGCATCCTTGGTGATTTTTGTTTTGTATTTTGCATGGGCCACTCTGTAGCCATGAGAACTGGAGTATGCGGTCTCTTTGTTCCCCATCCAAAATGCAAAATGCTGTCCATTGATGCACACATCTATTCATATCTGTGATTTTATGTGCTCAACGATCTCAAATCCAACCATCTTTAACCTTTTCCATGCCAACTGGGTGATGGCTTTATATATATATACCATATACACACATACACACACACACACACACACATATACAGATATAGTATATAGTGTATATATATATATATATATAGAGAGAGAGAGAGAGAGAGTATGATGTATAATATAATTTTGTGTCTAATCATATAGAATCTTATTTTGAAATATATATTTCATTTTAATGTAGGAAGGACAATGAAACATTTAGATGAACTTAGTTTCTTAACCTTTGAGATTATTTGTACTAGATATACATATACTGTATATATTATATCATATAAATGATTATTAATGTTATTATATAATTTACTTTACATTCTCCATTAATACAGAGTATTCATGACTCAATCCAACATCTTTCTAAATTTCTAGCCTGGCCTCTCTTTCCAGATTTGTGGCCAGGTGGCATGTCCGCAGGAGAAGGAAAAGGAAAAGACTTAAAGATTTGCTGGTGTTCTTGTTTTGTTCAAAGGCGAATGAGGCTGATAATTTCCCTCCCACAATGCTGCCGAGCAGCCCCTATGATCAGCAGCTATGAGAAAGAGCAGAAATCCAGCCCAGAGCTGTTCACTCTCTACACTTGAAAACCTGGATTCGATGTTTGTGGGCAGCATCTGGATTCATTTAGATAAAGGGGGTCCCCTTCATTCTCTCAGGTTGCAGGTCTGAGTGTGGGCTCTTGTTTTTTTAAAATGGCTAAAGCCTGCTGGCCTGGACCTTCTCAAACTGCCCCAGCGCATCCGTCCGTCCCTCTAGAGGGGCAATTTTAGCCCATCCCGTTTGCCCCAAAGCATGTTTAGTGTAGTCACTCATTTGAACTGAAAGACGTTAAACAGATTCATTCAGGAGCTTTTGGAAAAAGGAGCGGGTGGGTTCAGGTGACCTAAGTGTACAGATGTGTATGTATACAAGTGTAAATGTTAGGAAAGTGGACCATGAAATGTATCGTCAACAGCAACACATGTGATACATGTGATCACTCCATTCCATAGGCCTGTAAACAGCTGAGTCAGGCTTTACTTAGCTCGAGCTTTGAAAAAAATATCTAGCTAACAAAAACAACTGCTGACTGAATTTGTTCATATTCTAATACTGGTCTTCTGTCAGAGCTGTTTATTGTTGGGCACAATGAATGGAACCAGGCTTACTAAGTTAGCTGGTGAAATGTTGTTCAAACAAGTTTATTTTAGTGTAAGCAAAGACTCTGTCAAGGTCCATAATGCTCAACCCATTTTTATCAGGGGAATTCTCTTTACCTCACTCTGTATATCTGATTGGTTTCTAATTTAGTTTGACATCTTTCCAAGATGAATATACAAGAGGCATTACAGAGAAAACAGAATGAAATATGTCAGAATACTCAGGTACAGAACCTCTGAAAGTTGATAAACATTTCTACAAGACAAAATGTTAATGTGCTTTTGGATATGCCTGGTAAGGTTTAACATATCTCAGTGAAATAAAGTTTCAGAGGTTTTGATACAATTGAAACAAATCTGTGAATATGTTCTGATTAATATGTTGTGTTTACAGGTCACCAAGTTAGAGTAACTACACTACTGTTACTTTCTGTTCAAATATTCAAAAAAGACAAAACATCCCCCACAATGAAAGTCAAAAACTATTCTCTCTATGGGGAGATATTAAGCCTCATGTCTCACTTAAACAAATGCAGGAAGACAAATCTGAGTTACTAAAATTTCAAATTTAAGATAAGAAACAGAACATAAAGGGGGCAGAAAAGATCAGGGAGAAATGAAATTATGTCCGTCATCCTCATCAGCACTTAAAAGACTATAATTAAACTGTCAACATCTCAAATAGACGCAACTTTGTAAACCACATCTCCAAGCCTCTGTTACTTTAAACAGACGGTATTTAACCTCAGAGACCTCTGCAGTCCCCAGCCGCTGACCATTATTAGAGACACTCCAATGGTAAAGAGCGACAAAGTGGTTCAATCATTTGTTTATAAGTCGTTCTATTTTTAAAACTCTTAGTTTAGACAACTGAAAATAGGGGGATTTTGACCCAAGATGTCCGTCTGCTCTTTCAGCCCTTTCCTTTAAAGATGTGTGTGTCCCCAGAGAGGCAGAAGGTGACTCTGGGCAAGACATGTCAAAGGTCTTCTGATTCAGCAACAAATCCAGCCACTGGGGAATTGGGGCACAGAGACATTTTCTTCATTATTCTGTTCATGACAATATACCAGAGTAGTTAATAAAAGTTGTTGATTGTAACTTTTAAAATAATAAAGAGTTAATCCATACATAATTGTACGTTTTTTTGGAGGTTTAAAGGGATAACCTAGAAAGTCTTTGTAAAAACAAAACAAAACAAATCCTTATTCTCTAAAAGTGATGCGATATGTAGTGATTTAAAGAAAACTGTTGATACTTTCAGAAAGGTTAACAGAATGCATCACTATATAAACTGCCTGGAGATATATTTCTGAATAAAGAATGAAGCAGGTGTCAGGGATATTTGGAGGAAGAGAATATCCCCTGCGAGGCCCATTTACGTGATGGAGAAAGCCTGCTGTGAAAAATACTGTGGTTTCTACTGGTTCTCCAAGAATCCCAGAAGCCACCAACAAAACACTTTGAATTATTTTGAGCACAAAATGCATTTTTCTGAAGACAATCTACTGTTAAAGAGCTTTTTCTCCCTTTTAAACTGTTTTTTATTCCATGAATAATGATAACATCATTTTTGCTCAAAGGAAGGAATAAGCGCAATGGTTGGATCTAAAGAATAAAGGACACAATAGAATGGAATACAATAGAATAGAATCATAAAGAATAACACTATGTTCACTTACGATATTATCTTGAAATGTTTGTTGTGGTGTTAAAAACAGCAGAACATATCCATCTTTAAAAAAACTCGGATATTTCTTTCAATATATAAGCCATGTATGATGTGTGTATACTAGGAATGACCCACGTGGATGTTTTAGTACTGTACCGCACGTGATCTCCATGGAAACGTCATCAAGCTGGAGAAGTGCTCCTGTTGCTGTAGTGGTGTGCTAGCTGAGCATGGCAGCAAAGGTAAGCGTTATTGTTGCCTACAGTCGGCTTTGATTTTTAAAAATTAAGGGTGTCAGTGTTTGGTCGTGAAGCATATGTACACCCCACATACATTACTCTGGAAAAACCAAGATGAGATTATTTGATCATCATCACTGTATAGTAGTCAACAATAGACAAATGATTTAACGTCTTTTAATGACACACCGAGGCTGTAAAGATGTCGATAAAACCTGCAGCTATCTGCTTGGTTGTTTAGGAACCTCTGCAATGCATGCTTTAATATAGTATGACCTACATGTACAGTAATCAGAGATGGTATGCTCTTTATTACTAATAACAATCCATCCACTGGAGTATCATTATAGAAATGTTTTAGCCTGGAGTAATGTTTGAAGGCCTGATGTATCTTACACTGTGTTCCTGTCCATAGGGTGGAACAGTATAGATGACGTTTGAGTCACAGTATGTATAGTATATTTATCACAGTATATTTACAGGTAATCATAAAGAGGGCTGATCCAGCAGAGCCCAAGTCCATTTTTTTGAAGGTATGTCGCCACGCGTCCCCTGAGGGTCTCAAATCAAGGGACTGAAGCGGTAGCCCAACATCAAAGCACTGGTGTCAATGAGATTTACCTCTGTCTGCTGTAACCTCAATTTCTCATTACAGAAAGAAAACCTGAGGATTAATAAAAGAAAAAAGCAACGAGCACTGTATGGAACTCATAGTAAGTTTTCATAAATATGTATAACACAGAGTTCCTTAAAAGCACAAGACAATACTTTGCATGAATAATGGCTTTAAAGCAACAAACTAAATGAATCTAACAGCAAGT
>JAZGTJ010003672.1:0-34263 GCA_036877575.1 Botia almorhae
ATATAGTGAGGGTTATATATATATCATGAGGGTTTTATATATATATATATATAGTGAGGGTTATATATATATAGTGAGGGTTATATATAGCGGGTTTGTGCTGCTACTGTTCTATGTTTGGAACATGAGTTTTTTATGGTTTCCAGCTCTGGCGTCTGGTGGCACTCTGCCCATCACATCTCTGGATGGGAGCGGAAACCTGCTGTTTGCTAACACCAGTGCAGGCAGCACCCCTAACCTTGTGACGGCACCACTCTTTCTAAACCCTCAGAATCTGTCACTGCTTACCAGTAACCCGCTCAGCCTGGTGTCTGCGGGAGGGGCCGCAAGTACTGCTGGGGCCCTCAACCTTCACATAAACGCTGATGCCCACCTGAATGCTGTTACCACGGCAACTATTCCAGCCTCCACCATCACCACGGCCTCTAAGGCCCTATGAAAGCTTTATCCACTCGTTCACATCCCTTCTCTTCATCAACATCTCTATCTCTCTCTACCACCCAAAACAAACGCAGCAGGATTTAACATGGTTGTTTTAACATTATTGTAATGGTTACATTTGTATCTTCTTTTCACATATCTTTAACACCTTAATCATGTTTGGAATTACATTTGGAACCTCACTTTTCAGTAAATCAACTATTAGTGGATGTTGGCATGTCCTCAGGGCTCACTTCAGAAGAGAAGAGATGTCCCTGGACTGTTGGCCAAGCCTCTGTGTTTAGAGCACATCGTTACTCCCATTGTCATGATATCTTCACCTCTCTTCTTCAGAAGTTCTTCTGAAATGCTTTGAACCAAAAAACTTTACTCTAATGAGCGATACCTTCTTACTGCTGAGAAAGGATACTTTCTGTACATGACACATTGTGTCTTCTGTCGATGAGCTCGTGTCCTCCCACTGGAGATCCTGATTTACAGGCTTTCTACAGTATCTTTTAGATGTCGTTTATTTGATATCAAACTGTGAGGTCGTTTCACACCTTTCATCTTACTGACATGGTTTCAAGGCTGATGTGGTTTCTTTGCTTTCAGGAATCGTTTGATTCTATCTGGAAACACTTCTAGATTTGGTTGTTGTTGTTTACTCTGTGGTATTCTGTGAGCCTGGGTCTGAATCCTGACAAGGTCACAGATTTACTTACTAAAAGCTTTAAAGAACTGTGTGATTGTCCAGCGAGGGGGATTTGTTGAGTGTGTGACAGTGGCTGAGCTGTGGCGTCTATTATGAGGCCTCAGTCATTAAAACCACGAGAAACTTTAACTTTTCATGTGTAACCACATAAGACAAACCTCCTCAAGGTCTTCCTAACATTCACGTCACCTGATTGTGAAGGTGTAGGTCAAGTGAGATAAAGTTAAGGTGGATGACCTTTTTAATTATTTTTAAGTGTGTGATTTTCTACTTGTGCACAGTGTCTGTACCAAAAAAACTGGATTTGAGAACTGATCTCCTGTCATGCTTTAATCGGTCTTTATTTTGGAGGTCTTTCTATTGCCTCTCTTTGATGATACCAAAAATCTTTCTTATACCTGTTGCTGTAGATTGCTATAGTGTAGCGTAGATTAAGCTAAAATATTTATGAGCGCAGACTCTTGGTAGAGCACAGGAAATATAATGCAATATTTGAAAATTGTTTCCAAAGACAAAAACATAGTTTTTCTTTCCTTTATTATTATTTTAAAGATGGCTGTCCCTCATTTCAGTGCAACTAATCAAATAGATCTGGGGTCAAAGGGGAGGTGATGTTACAGCACATAGATGAGCAGTACCAGAGTGGGAACAGAGGTTGTCTGCTGTGTTGGTCAGTGGGGAGTAGTTTTGAGGGTGAGAAATACAGGCAAAAAATACAGGAGTCGTCTCTCCCCCTTGAAATACTGGAAAAATTGAGTGGTGTTGCTTCAGACCAATGGCCATGTGTTTTAACAGGCTTTTTAGTGCATTCTGTTTTTGTAGTTAAAAAGTGACAGTCCTCAGTAATCTGAAATCAGGCCATCGCTTAAATTCGTGGGGCCCGGGGTCAGGTGTTATAGGTGGGCCCTCGCCGGGGCTCAATGAGCAGCTGTTCCATACAGAACATTAGTGACCTCGTGTGTTAAAACGGCCGGATGGACAGAATTATGTATTTTATCCAGATGTCTTTTCCTCTATCAATGCAGCCATGATGTAAAGCTTGAACCAAAGGCCTTTTCTCACAAGCTGCTGTGCCTGTGTGGAGCACACACACACACACACACACACCACTCACTACTGACAGAGACATCCCTCACACTTCCTTTAAACCCCTACAGCACACATTCACATACATACAGCCTGTCTGCAGCTCTCCATATCAAAGATCTAATGATCCTAAGACAAACGAACAGGCCTTGTGTTTAAGTGCTGTTGAGATTTTAGGAGTCTTTTGTCCTTCAGTTCATTTTTTATCATCTTAGTGAGTCTTTGTTTTGGATAACTTCAGATGCTACCAACATGAAGCATTTAATGGATTTATTGCAATAGAGAAATTAAGAATCCACCAAAGTCTTCATTTGACATCCAGCAGAACCTGTGAAGGTGCAGCAGGACCTGAAACATTGGTTGAAAACCGTAGTATTTCATGTGTAGTCATTTTTCCTGTCTGTCAGTTTGTTTTGGCTTTTAATGCTTGTGTTTAGTTTGTATTAATGTCATTTGAAATACCTCAGCAGCACTTAGATGAGAGGTGTTCACGTTACACAAAATCTCACAGTCAGCTACAGAATGTACAGAAGCTGTTTGTGATGTAAAGTTTGTCATTTATAAAAGACCAGTAACATGCCGATGTTAAACAAAACTAAAATAGTAAAATCTGTAATAATAATGTCAGAAGTCTACTGCTTTCTGAAGTACTACTACTTAAAGGGTATGTCCAGGTTATGAATATTTTGTTGTCATACTTGCCAAAGTTAATAAAAAGCCTTTGAAATTTCAATGTAGCCTCTCTGGACGTGAAGATTTATGTTATTTTTGCTCATTAGTGTCATGACTTGGTCGTATCTGAGACTGTGGGGAGTTACTGATATATTTATCTGAGAAATGACTCAAAAGATTGGAGAAAACTTCTTTTCTAAATTCTTTATAAATATATTTACTTGTGTAAGATCGTCATATTTTATATTTGAACTATGACCTAGTTTGATTGTAGTGTTTTTGTCATGCTTATCACTAAAAGACAAAAAAGACTTTGTTTATATAATAGCTGTTCTGAAGAAAAATGTCAAGACCAAACATTGAAACCACACTCTTGTGATGTGGGAGTGGCTGTCATGTGCCCGTCCACATTGAGGTGTGGTTTGTTTGAGTGGGAGGGGCTTGTGTTGATGCTAGCCATAAATACTTGATAGCACCGAAACTGATTTTAATTTTTCGTTTTCTTTGCTTTAACAAATTTAATTTGCCATGTTGCTTTTTAACAATCCTTAACAATCATTTGAATTTATTTGATGCCTTTTGTATATCATGAGAAAGCAACCTCACTGGCTTTCTTACTTTGACAAAAATTCACATTTATCATTTATGCCTTAGCGTTATTTTAGACGTGTCACACATCGCCGCAGATTGCAGTGAGTGTGTTGATAATGATTCATGTTAATGGTGATTTTGTTTAGTTTTGAATGTGCGCACGCATGTGAAAGAAGATGCAACTACATATGCGCCAAACTCGCAGTTCACATCGACCACAAAAATAACACTGAGTTTCATTTTCGTGATATTTTGGAAGGTTTCTGTTATCCATTATGTTAATAAAATTGAAGCTGGTTAAATACCTGTTGAAAGGTTTATTTGGAAAGATTAATAATTGGAAAAAGTAGATTCGTTCATAAATACAGAAAATGTGTGGCACATTATTAAAGTGGACATAAGAAAACGTTGTTATTGTTGGATGTAATTTAGCTGTAGATTCCTCTGAACCTGTGTGATGGCGAGATGTTTCAGATGTGACGAGGATGTAGAATGTGACAACACTCATGATGTTTGAAGCTGTTGCAGCTCTCGTTTCTGGCACTTGATGTTTGGCTTGTGTTGATGCTCTGACTTGTGATTGGGTAGTTTCTCAATTGTAGTGCGGTTTGAAACTAAGCTCTTAGTTTAGTGATGATAGGTGGATGTGAGAGAGCTGCTTTGGGTAAAGGAGATGGTGTATACCTCCTTTCAAAACGGGGTGGAAAAACTTGCTTTAATTTACTTCAAAAGATCAAATGAAATAAACCAACAGAAGCCTGCAGATGTCTGTGTAATGTTGAACTGAGTGAAGAAACCCGTGGATGACAGTTTAGGACAAATGCCAGAGTTTAAAAGTTCAGTCCATTATTTATCATTTGTACTTTATGCAAATTTAAGTTCACACTGTAGCCATTTTGTACCAAAGCTTTTTTAATGATTTGACAATCGTGGTCTTTATGAATCCCCTCCCACTGTTTTTTACCACACAGGTTTGTTGTGTTTGTGTGCTGCTTGTTTCTTCTGGGTGATCTGCTGGTTTCTCACTTTCTCAATGCTAACCAAAGACTTTTCAAGTGATTGTATGGACTCTGTCTTCTAACCTTTAGTAGAAAGGGGAGGTAGGAACAGCTCTGCTGGCTTCTGGCAAGGATTTGTTCAGAGGAACCTCTTATGAGCTGGGTGATGTTTGTTAATAGCTGTTTGTTAATGTTCTGGGCTTTACTGCAAACTGCTCAGGATACACTGGAGTTACGCTCTGTGGTTACAGCATGGCAACGTTGTCTCTGTGTTTGTCTACAGAACACATTCAGTGTCTCACTACAGTTGAAGGTGCTTCATTCTGTTGGTGTTGATGTGATTTTCTAGTTTTGCTTTTTCCACTCATGAGTTGAATTGGTTTGATGGATCAGCTGTGTAACTATGCATCATTGTTCTCCATCCTGAAGGGTGGCGTCCAAACGACACGTCCTGACAGACGCGTCTTAATAGCTTTTTGCCGAGTTAAGGGTGGAATGAAGCTCTATTCCAAAGCAAAACTCCAAATATGAAATGTTTTACAAACGCAGATACCAAAGATTACTCAGTTTTTTCCTCTTGCTCACCAAACCCTTCAGCTCATGTGTTAAGAAACAGACCCCAGCTCTGACATAGTGCTAACCTCTGTCATTCCAAAGCTTACATGTATATTTTGATATTTTTCTGAGACGCTTATGAAGATAAAAAATGTAATTTTAGTTTTTATGTTTGTTGGATTTTCTGTTTTATGCATTTAACTGCAAAACTGTCTTACTGTAGGGTAAAGAAATAGTATTTTTGTATGTTTTTTGATGTTGATGTATGTAATATCAGTTTCACTGCCCAAGTAATCATTGTTTTCAAAACAAAAACAACAGGAACATGTACAGAAAAAACTGTGCATAATACTTCAGAGAAATCTCTCTATACTCTCAGTTCTGTATTTCTCACAGCTAAACTCAAGGAATGTTTCGTTTTTCACCCTGTCTTATACTGTAGATTGTATTCTCATATGTCCCCTCAGGACA
The DNA here is from genome assembly GCA_036877575.1 of Botia almorhae. Taxonomy (NCBI): domain Eukaryota; kingdom Metazoa; phylum Chordata; class Actinopteri; order Cypriniformes; family Botiidae; genus Botia; species Botia almorhae. The sequence goes on from JAZGTJ010003672.1 coordinate 5,509, forward strand.
CCGTAACTCACTGTTGTCATAGTGACGCTTGCTTGGGTTCTGGCTATCACTACAACCCTTAACTGTAGAGCCACTCATGACATGTTGTTAACAAGCGAACATAGAAACACCCGAGACTGAACGCTAAACAACTGCAGCTGTACTGTAGTTTAGAACTGATTGATTGTGTAGAATTTAAGTATGTGAATCAGGATACATGGTAGATTTGATGCATTTGTCTGCTGTACTTTTTGTTTTTTACATATATATATATATAAAGATAATCTTTTATCGACTGTACAGTTCTCTTTTTGTTGTTGTAAACATCATTAAACCATTTTCCAAGTGTTTTATTCTAACGTGTCTTTTGGTCTTTTATTATTTGGCATTTTTTGCATAATTTAATGTTGAACAACAGCTCCAGATATTACGTTTATTTTTGGCTGTATGCTTTGCAGTAATTGCAGTAAAAATGTATTTAGTCTGATGCTGTTGTTGAATGAGACATGAAGTATTTTTCACAAATATATGCAGAACAAACTGCAGTTTGCTGCCTCTCCAATCACAGGTCAACATTATTTGTGCCTGGCTTAAACATTCAAGACCCTCTACTGTAACAAAATGTTGCATTTAAACATATGTATACTATATGCGTATACTATGTGTGTATATATATATATATATATATATATATACGTGTGTGTGTGAGTGTACGTGTACACGTACAACAAAATACTGGTTATCTATACAAAAAATTTTTTTTTAAATTAATAAACATTAGAAACAAGTTCATTCTTTCGTTAATAAATTCTTGAATTCTGAAAGTTTTGCAGAACAAAACTAGAATGTTTCTTCTGTCATTACAAAAGGCTCCATGTCCAGTTTTCACCGTTTGTTTGTGAAACTGTGGTTACAGGTCAGTGATCAGCTGAACTGAACTCACTGCAATAACTGTTCGTGTGTTACTGTCTTGACGTTTCAGAATATAATGATCACAATGGTTATAAACAGGCTTTATTTTCTAAATCTTTTCACAGTTACTGTACAAACATATGTATAAGCACATTACAGGTAAATAAAAAAAATCTTCATTATGGCTGAAATCATGTACCTTCCATCACAAGCTGTTTTATAGACGGAAAGATTTGCAATCATAAGTCACAGTTAGCATCATGGAATATACATCTTAGCACAGAATAGCAAATAAATGATCAATATACTATAACAATAAAATGTGAATAGACAGTGTTACAAACTACAAATATGACAATATGTAATTTAAGAGTGTGAGAGTGAGACGCGTCCTCATTGATCATCTCGCAGGCGAGCGCGTGTTGCCTGGCCCCTCCCTGACCCCGGAAATGACGGGATATGACGTCACGTGTGTAAACACGGAAGACCGGAGTACTGCAGATAACGCGCCGTTTGTTCTTACAGCAGTTGTTTAGAATTAAAACTTTAATATTTAAACACATATTAAAATAAACAGGTAATATACAGTAACAACATAACAATGCAACAACATGTAACAATGCAGCGATGAGACGTAAGTAAATGGAATACTACAGCTTCAGTAAAATGTAAATAAATAAATAAGAATGATTGATTGATTTACAGGCCAAATCATTCTTAGATCAAATCATTTACTTTTGTAGTCGGAAAAACTGCTACACACAACTGTATAAAAATATGGGGAAGCTGATATTGATATTGGACGACCTTGGTTTTCTAGTATCTGATAAAACAGCAAAAAATACACAAACATCATGCGCCGTTTTGAAAGGGCATGTGAGCAGCATGCTTTCCTCAGCTGCCCAGACAGGAAATCAAAAGTGAACAAACGCAAGGAGCTACTAAAACAACAAAAAAAGGAAGTGATTTTTTTCTTATGAATCTGAATGACACTATTGTTTGTAAATGTGAATATTGTGAGAGTTGTGGTCTGCTGCTGGTTAGCGTATGTGTTGTCAGACATACAGCAGTGAGGTTTAAATCTGACTCGTGACACTTCCCTTCAGCCCGGCAGCTTGTTACAATGTTCATTCAAATGTTAACAGTTGTCACAGTCGTCGTGTGTGTTGCCTGTCGTGTGAGCAGAGAAGAAGCTCTCTCTGTGACCCTCGATCATCTGAGTCTCTGTTGCGCTGGAAGTTTTCATTCTCAACATCTGCCTTAGCTTTCGACGGAACTCTTTGGAGGCAAAATAATATATAAATGGATCAATGCAACTATTAATGCAACTGAGAGAGAGTGAGAGCTTATAGTAAATATACAGAGATTTCCCATAGTACAGTCTTGTAATTGTGTGTGCCAGGAGAAGTATGTTATTGGGGGCAAAACAAAATATAAACACGAACAAAACGATGCATGCCAGGCGAACAGCCCGCCCTTTCTGATGACTGTTTGCCTTTTTGACCAGCACACAGATGATGTTAATGTAGCAATACACCGTTATAATAAAGGGACAGAGAAAGAGAGCAATAAACATCCCAAACAAGAAGGCCGCCCAGTGGGCGATGGTCGGGAGCATGTTTTTTGGTAACACATCGAAGCAGGTGACAATATTACGTTCTCTTAAGTAATAGGTCAGATCTGAGCTTTCCAGGGGACTTAGAATTGCAAGAACCAGCAGCCACATGAATATACAGCTGATGAAAGCACATTTGTTTTTCATTCTCATCTCTCGGAAGCGCATGGGTTTCACGATTCCCAGGTAGCGATCAGCACTGATCGCAGTCATGGACAAAACAGAGCAGTACATGTTGGCATAAAACACAACAGTGAGTACATTGCACATCCCTGTGCCCAGGGTCCAGTTGTAGCCCTGCAGCTGGTACATGATCTGAAAGGGAAGCACAGCGCCGAGTAACAGGTCAGTGAGGGTCAGGTTGATCATGAAGATGATGGAGGGGGTTTTTGGAGACGTGCGCATCAACAGCAGAAACAGAGAGACTCCGTTCCCACTGAGGTTGGCCAGAGTCACTACAACATAAATAACTGAGACAAAAATGCTGGCCCATTTGTTGTCAAACATGGCCAAGGTTTGGTCATCCAGTCTGGTGAAGTTGTTCTTCTGTGACATGTTCATTGTTGTTTTCTTAACCTGTTTGAAAGTGTCAAAGAGAAAAGCAGATGAGGTGTGAAGACGCATCTTATTTCCATCACGCATCTTGTGATAAACATCCGTATTATGATTATCTTCTTACCTTTCAGCCTGAGTTTTGAGTTTTATTTTTTACACAACATTGAGGTTCAAGAAAGTTTTTTATTTAAATAACGCTCTTAAACATTTATGTTTTTACTGTACTATGTTTAGTTGTAGTGTATATTTCTAAGATGCACTTTACATTTTGTGATATACTGAAAAGACTTCAGTTTATACCTGTAGTTACACAAAGACATCAAAGAAATGAAATACACTTTAAAACTGCTGCAGCTTCCAGCCTCACACAGATGTGGGTGCAGTTTCTTTGAACAGGAAGTCTGAGGGCATCGTTTTACAGGTTTCATGTGCAAAAACATGCTTCAGCATATACACATATATATACACATATATATACACATATATATTCACATATATATACACATATATATATACACATATATACACATGATGCAAAGATAAGCAGTAACAACAAATCACTGCGCATCGAAAGCCTCAGAGTCCTTTCACAAGCTGCAGTGATTCACACAGACAGTCTCGAGCAGAGGGGACTTTCTTGTGTCCCAGCAAAGGAAGTGAATAAAGATTAGAATACCACAGCATGTGCCCAGTGTCAGATCTGATGCAGTCATTTACAGAAAGTGCTGCTGTTTGCACAGATTGAATTTTGCATGAGTCAGTTTCAAAGGTTTGACCTAAAAGAACTGCATGAATGTAAAATGTTTTATATATATATATATATATTCTATTCTTTAGACTTTATAAGGTAAAAAAGAAATGGTTCTTTTAAAAACCTTTGACTGAATGGTTCTTTGGGGAGCCAGAAATGGTTCTTGTTTGGTATCACTGTGAGGAACTCTTTAAAGAAGTTTTTAAGTATTGTGTTTGTGTCAGTTACCTACATTTTGTAAGTAATATTGTAATATTCCTGTCAGATATTAGCTACACACTGTACTGTGTGAAAGGCATACTTCACATATAATGTACAAATTGTGTAATATGTCACAATCATTTCTGTGCTTTCTGATGATTTTATACATACTAGTTTTAACTAGTTTTTACTCACTACACAGTGATGGATTTAAAACCACTGATTTAATACTAAGTTTTCACTTTTAGAAGGTTAAAGATTTTTACAGTTTGTTTTATCTTTTGCAGAATGGAATAAAGTGCTGAAAATACATGCAATAACAAGTCCAAACTAATTCACTGTGGAGTGTAAGGTGAGTGTTTTAGTTCTGAGGGAGAGTTTTTGGAGATCAGCTGACAGCGCACTGCGCATGATTTCTACCCAATCATTGATAAATGAATCCAATTTCATATATGTCACTTTGAAAACAAATTATCAAATGAAAAAATGTATATGTAAAATTGTACGTGTTCTCACACAAGTATTTTCAGTCATGTTTTCTTGCAGTACAATATTGCACATGTAAAGATATTAACCACAGATATTTCCATGTAATGTTTTCATATTTTACATTTTAAATGCTTGTTGAGAGCAAATTATTTTCATTTGTACAGAACTTTCATTTAAACAATGTTTTGTCTGTGTGCAGTGACCCATAATACTGATACGATCAAGAAATGAAATATATTGGGTATAACCTTAGTAAAATATGATCAGTGTTATCACATTTCATAAAATATTGTGTCATTATTATCAGTGTATCAGTAGATTTAACAGGTTAAATATCACAGTTGTAAGATGTTTGTCAGATCTGGTGTGATTGTCAAACAGAGATTTAAACTGTATACACTTGTGGTCATCAGACTAGTGGAAAATATGAAGTCTTTGAGAAGAGCAGCAGAACGTTCAGGTAACAGTTTTAATAGTATATTAAAATACTATTAGTAGTAGTACGGCAAACTCAGAATTTGTAATAATCTTACAACAGTAAAACATCAGAGCACATTGTACAAGCCCTGGAGTGACTGTATTTCTATATTTGTAAATATATTTGTCTGAATATTTTTTCTATAGTTTACAGTTTTTTAACTGTAATTTGTGTTAATCTGTAATATAGTTTAACAAAGTAATTTGTGTACGTACGTGAACAGCATATGCGACTTCCCTCGTGTGTGTTGATGGCTGTTAATCTTCGAGTATGACTGTTATACTCAGGAAACCTCTTACAGAGAGGAAGTACACTGCCTGACTGCTCACTTCAAATAGTTCAAGCTTAGATGTACATATATTAGTAATGTTTTAAAACCGCACACATGAAAGAGACTCATAGAGAGCAGTCAGATTTCATACCGTTCCTGTTTCAAAGATAAAAACAAGTCAGTGACTTTAGCCAGTTGTGAAAGCATCAGGTCACTAAAAATAACAAGTAAACAGATTCAACTTAAAACCATTCATGAGGGAAATAAGAAGTTCCCTTAATGTGATAGTTTCTTATTCTCCTGGATGGTGGTTTGTTTTGGATTAGATTGAACTGGGTTTTTAAAGAACAATGCAGAAACTGATGTGGGAGGATGTGGTGGAGGACAAGAGGCCACATCAACCAGTAAACAGATGAACACACCTTTCCTCTCCACCAAACACACGTACAGAAAGGGGTCCCACCCCAACATAAAAGATTGTCACACAAAGCCTTTAACAATGTACTTATGAGATATAACTGCTTCATTTAGAGAACCATCTGAGTAACTGAAACAGATGCACCAGTCCAAACTGTCAAATCTGCTGCATTTATTTATATATTCACTTTCATTTCTTAGTTTGCTTTCATTAGTTTAATTTCATTCACGCTTTCATGTTTGTGGTGATGTTTATAAAAAAAGGTTTTTAAGTGTCAACATTTAATAATTCTGGTTTTTGTTCAGAATGTTTTCTGACTCAGTGATTTTTGTTTTTGTTAAAGATAGACCAGAGCGTTGTCCGTTGCTGGTGAACCTCTAGGAGATTGTCTACAATATGCATCTGTAGACTATTAATATACATCACAGTTCAGTCAGGACGGCAAAAGCAGCAGTATTTCATGTGAGCTGATGTGGTCAAAGCAGACAAACGACACAGGAAGACATTGTGACTAGTTTTCTGACTCTGAAAGTGTGAGAACCTAAGTGCAGTTTTACAATCTACTAATCTATTCATCTCAGTTTTGTCAGTGCAAACTAATTCTGGTTTAAAGTTGACTCTCGTGAGCTAAAGAAATAAATCAGAGATCATGAAAGTTAGTATGTAAGTACAGAATCATTCCAAACCGTGATTTAGCTGCACCAGAGAATCAAGCGTTACATCCAAACAAACGTTACTTTTAATTCAAAAGTAAGTAAATTCAAACATGTTATTTATATGCTATTATTTTTTATATAATATTAAATAATATTTAATTTAATATTTAAGTGTTAAATAATAATATTATTTTATTATTTTTTATATTTTTTTATATATTATCTTTATTGTACAAATAGTCAAATGCAATATCACAGGGGTAAAGTATATTACAGAGTTCACGTTTTTGGACTTTTAAAATCTGTAGTCCAGGATTTAATCATATCTGACCTCATTTTGTTCATCATGGCTCGCAGGTCAAACAATACTAAAGTTATGAAGCGATATTCTCATAATAATACACAGAAGTCACAATGTGTGTGTATATAACAGACAACTGAGGGTCATTCAAAGGCATTACACTGTAAAATATGAAATGGTGAGTTGCATTCAGACACAATTAATACAATTTATCACTCTATTCCTGAAGATAAAAATATCTCTGTTTCCCGTCCTACATTACGTTAGATTATGGTTGTAAGAGTAACTCTAACCATAACCCAAAAGATTCAGTTGATATATTTAAAATACAGATTTCACAATACACATTTTCTTTACAATAAAATCTAGATACTGTTATCTTGTTTAACGGAATCCATTTTTAATACTAAAGACATACAAATACAATCTCTGTATATAATGAGGTATTTTTACTTCAGTCAAGTGAGACAAACAGTTTAAACCCTGAACTCACTCTCCCTCATGGAAAAATTAATTAAAGGCAAGCTATATGACAAACAGCCCAACAGCTTATATGACTCAGGGTTACTTTTAATACTTCCATCAGCTGCATATGAAAATAATATGCCAGTAAACAAATCTTTTGTGTCCACAGAAGAAAGTCATATACGGGTTAGACGAAATGAGGGCAAGTCGTTAATGACAGAAGTTTAATTTTTGGACGTGCTCTCCCTTCAAGAGGAGGATGCACTCTACACACAGTTTCACACAGAAAACTGAAAACAAGGTTGATGTTTAGTGTTCTTCCTGTTATACTGGCATGACCTCTGTTTCTGCAAGTACACTTTCTCCTGCTGTGCTCTGTGTTCATTCAGCCTGTTGCTGTGACTGCCGTGTGTTCTCCTCCATGCTCAGGTGAAATGGATCTTGTTTGTGGAACCCATTCGTTTGAGGTGCTGGGCACCTGGTTGGTACAGCTGCATCACCAGTAGGTCCTGTGTCGTGAAATGAGTAACAAAAGAGAACAGTAATGCATTCTTCATATCACAAAAAACATTACCTAAAAATAACAGCTTTTAACAGTTAAACTGCTCAACTTTCCCATCTCAAATAACAGCTCAACAGGCCAGAAAACCAGTTATTGACAGCCCCTTAAAATTAATTTAGTCCATTCAAAAAGCATGTAACCTTATAGTATATATATGTCCCTGTACTTATTTTTGAAGGTGAAATTTTAATGTTGGCATACTTATAAAACATTAAAAGCTATTTGTGGGTTTGTTTTAACCAAATGTTTTTGGTTAAAACAGCACAGGGGTAATAATCACAATTCTGTTGTAATCCACTTCCCCCATCTGTGCCAGAACTCATCATTTCAGTTAATAGTCCCTGAAAATTAAGCTCAAAACAACATAGAGAAAGATCTATACGTCTTAATAACCAATAATGTGTTATTTATTTCATGTGTTAAACTACGTAACATACGCAACTTTACACAGCTAGCGAGCTTAAAATTACCCCACGTTCATAGTAGGACATGTTTATCTTTTCCTTTCTGTAACATTACAACACTGTTACCAGATCAGCTTAATAACTGACATTTTATATCATGCTAACTATACTGTGTCATCTTACCTGATCAATATACTGTCTCACTCTTTTCCGAAGCCTGTCAAGATTCACGGTCATCGTGCAGTTTCTCAGAAATAAAAACGGACATTATTATCATACAGAATAAATGTCAAATGTGTTTATAACAGTATTAGAGAGCAGCTCCTCTGAATGTAGACCGGAACCTGCGGTTAGCATAAAGTGTGTCACATTGAAAACACACCGTGCAGAAAAGCGGACTGAGAGACAATATTTGCATAGAAACTAGAAATAACAGAAAGAAGAGTCCAGTGAAAATACATTTGTTACAGACATTTATTTTAGAGCAACGTCCAAACACGTACAAATAACCTAAAACATAGTAGAACAAACAGTACATAGATTTAGATACAAAAACGTCATAGTGGTAAAAGAATGAGAAAACATGGGAGAGAACTATACAATTTATCGGAAGATATTGAAATTGTGCCTCCGATGGAAGGAAAAGAGAGCAATGACGTGGACAGATTTATGAACATATATAAAATATTATTACGTCATAGATACAGCAAAATCAAAACGTTAGTTTTCAAGTTATAACAAATCTGTCGCTCGCTGCCCTCTTGTGACACATAATAGAATCGCATCGCACAAATGCGTCTGATCCGCCATTAGCTTACAAAACGATGCAGTCAAATTAAAGCGTCTTTAAACATCTTTTGAAGGCACATTTTCCATACTATCTATAACGCTAATGCATTTTAACATATATACCTTGTGTTCAAAGATTAAAAATCGCCCGTGTTGAGCAACAACGCACGCATTAACGTGACTGTCAAGGGTTTCCATCTTCCTCAGAGCACAGAGAAAGCTCCTCATTACATCATACTTGATGTTTGCTGGAGCTCATGTGACAAACCTTTGAGAAGAACAGTGTGGTCTGAAGACAGTTCAATTGTTCTGGATGTTGCTGCAGTCTGTTGGAAGTATTCAAACAAACACTTTATAAGGGACAAATGTATTTTCTTGAATAACTGTTTTGATCTGTATGCTGAAGTTGTGATACTGATGCAACAATTTTTCAACGTTTAACAGGAGAAATGCCAAAACAAGAGTTTTGTTGTCAGGGTATTTCTTGTAACTTTTAAAAGCATGTAAGGAACTAGTTGCTTTAGTAAAGCAACCAGGAGCTGGTTGCTTTACTTACCTTATAAACATCCTAATCCACACAAACTTGATTACATTTGCATGCCATTGTTGTGCAAGACTACAGTTAAAAGTCATCTGTTACATTTATGCATTTGGCAGAAGCTTTTATCCAGAGTGACTTACAATGCATTCAAGTTATACATTTTATAAGTGCGTATTCCCTGAGAATCAAACCCACAACCTTTGTGCCCCTAACACAGTGCTCTACCAGTAGAGCTACAGGTGCACAGCGGAGCTACGGGTGCACAGCGGAGCTACAGGAACAAGAGTAAAAGGGCTGTTAGAGATTGAGAAGAACATAAAGGGCAATAATTTATTTCTTAACATAAATCTGGTAAACAAAAAAAAAGAGTAACACTGAACCATGTTGTTACATGTTCTGCAACAGAGCAGATGACACATTTGATGTAAATTCACACATAAACATGGTATGGAGGTGTCTTGTTTTTCCCCATGCTTTTCTCTCAACTTGTCTCATATCATAAACATTACTGGTAATACATTTCTCTCTGTACATACTGCTGCAGTAGATATAGTACTTTACAACTGTAGCAACAGTGCTGGTGTTGAGAGCCACAAGCTGTGCGGCCCATGAATATCTGACCATCAAGTCCCGCATGAGACACACACTCAGACAAATTGATAAATTATCTCAAAGAGAAACTGGAGAACCCCATTCATTTCAGACTGGGAGGGGTCTGTGGGCAATGAGGACTTGCCTAGAGTGACACTGGTTGCTATGGAGATGAGGTACGAAGTGATCCACCCAAAATCTCCACTGGTTTTAGGCTAGAATTGAGTTGCCAGTGCAAATAGCTGGCCATGTGCATTTAATGGCTGTATAAGAAATCTTGAGTCTCAGACTCTTGTCCTTTCTGCATGGAGGTCTGAGTTGATTTCCCGTCCTGTTTTTCTCTTGCAAACGCTTGTCGGTTTTGAGTGTTTCTCTTAGTTCTTTCTTATGCTTACAAGTCTTTAAAAAAACTACAAAGTCAGTGGGGCGACCAAGGCGTAAGTTCTCGCCCAGCTGTAGCATTACTATACAGTTTTGTGTTTTGATCCTGTCACGATTGGCCGAGCATATTCCACAAAATCATCAATAAGAACAGGCCATGCTCCTGAAACAAAGCAGAGATCACAGATTTAAAACAATATTTGTCATTATACTCTGTAAGTATAATCATTCCGTTCAGGGCAGTTTGTGTCTTGGCTCACAAAAACAACAAAGAAATGACATAAAATGTCTTACCTTCTTCGTCATAGTTTGACATGTCATCTGCAATCATGTTGCCAAAATCCAGAAGCAGGTTCCATGTGTCTTTGGGAATTGATCGCTTATGATGCTCCTGCAGAAAATAAAACACAGACAATCTCATTTACCTGCTGAAGGGTAATGATTCGATGTCATTAATGTGTCAGAGTGTGAGCCCACTTTAAACTCTGTTCAGTGCTGAAGAGGGTCAAAGGTCAAATAACCTCAGAAACAAAAGACTTACCAATAAAAATCTGTTCCAGAGGTCTAGGAACTTAAAACGTCCAGACAGAACAAGGTTCCAATAAGCTACTGCCATCTCTAAATCTAACATGGAACAGGACAGGTTAAACTTTCACACATTATGCTAAATTATTGTAAGAAACTTGTCAATACACACGTCTACATGTCGGTCTGGTAGAGAAGACACACCAAATGTAGAAGAAGAGGCTGTTACCTAATCCTTTCTGTCCAGGATTCTTGGCAAAGCTGAAGGTGAACTGGTAGAAATCTTTGAACTTTCCACCGTCTTTCAGATCCTGTTCTAATCTGGGCAGAAGGGCTCGCAGTTTCTCTGGACTGTCACACCTGCAGACAGGACGAGTAGCTCACTTTCATCTGTTCAAGCACTGCCTCATTTAGACGTCACAACTTACAAAACTCTAAATGTGTTTTGTAATGATGTTCTTGGCCAATACACACCACAGATGTTCTCTGATGTGTTAACAGTGCAGGTAAATAAGTGATGTGATGATGTCACAGCTCACCCCAGCTCTGTCATGCCATCAATGAACTCTTTCCTGCTGAATTCACACTGTGTTGCAGCACGAAACTTCCACGCCACAACCAGAACACTGATGCTTGCTGGATCCAGAGTGAGGTCATCACAGAACTGCTGAATTCCATCAATTCCAATCTTATTTTCATCCTGCGGATCTGAAAGATCAAAACACACTTACAAAGACCAAGAAGATTTAAAGTGTGTTTTTCTTAAAGCTACAGTCTGTAACTGTAACCCGTCGTCATCTCTGAAACATAAAACTGCAGCTTTACTTTACGTACTTTACACGTTGAAAGTCAAATGAAGCCAAACTGCCATTTTTCAGAAAATGGGCTCAGATTATAAATCATTATTATAAGTGTATCACAAGGTAACGTAACTGTTTTTAACATTGATCTGTCTTGTACTTGCTCAGAAACTAGATGAAGTTACAGCTACTTCCCGGGACTCAACATTAGATAAGCAGCATGGAGACACATGGGTGGTTTTGAACTCATGCCTCAGTGGTCTCAGAATTTATACTGACACAGATAAAGTTTATCCACTGCAGTCACTTCACACTGTTTTTCTCTGTTCTCTGCTACACACATCAACAAACTGACATTCTTCACTGCAACAGTCTTCAGTCAGTTCTCGCTTGATCTACCTGCATCTTGTTTTGTCATATAAAAGGCCTTGCACTGGAAAGCACTATATAAAGAACACGTATTATTATTATTACTATTTCCATCAGTTACACAGTCACATTGCAAAACACAACTGGTCATGTGATCTCGACATACTGACCCCTGTTAGAGGGGACACCTGCTCCACATATAATAAAATAGCTTTTCAAGGTCACTGATATGACCAGAGTCTTTATCATATGGAAATGTGTTAATCAAGTGCTATTCATTCACGACTAAAACTATTTTATAAAAGGTACAGCATTGTGTTAGCAGCGCAAAGGTTGTGGGTTTGACACCCAGGGAACACACATACTGATCAAATGCACAGCTTAAATGCACTTTTAAACTCTTTAGAATAAAGAGTCTGTCAAATGCATAAATGTAAAACCAGCCCATACAGACAACGCTCAAGAAGACAAACTTGCCTTTATATCGATTGTAAAGCTGTTCCAGCTTTTTCCGGTCCACTGAGTTTTTCATGGATTCCTTATAGTATAAATCTGGGTTCTGAAAGTAGTTGTCAGTGGCCACCTCTAGTTTCCAGTCATTCTGAGTGAGGCAGTATACAGCCGTCTTCTCCCCAGCTTGAGTGAAGGACATGAACTGCCTTACCTTGTCCTTTTGTGAGGATTTGAGTTTATGCTGTGTGGACACAAAACATACGCCCTCAGACAGCTGAAGAAATACACTCAGCACTGTGTACAAACAGAGTAACACAACTGCATATACAAAGTGAAAAAAAAACACACACATTCAGATACACAAGGCAAAAGTTGACAACTGTAAAGAAAACGTTAACTAAAAGTCCAGAGCGATGTGTCGACTGTAAGGGCGCTGTATGTAGCAAAGCTCAGAAACGGTCAGACTGAAGCACAAAGCGTGTGAGGATCTGTGACAGGCCACTTGTGCTTGGCATGTAATATGAGATGGTGAGATCAGGGCAGCCAGTACAAAACAAGCAGGTTAGCGGACAGTTATTTCCATCAATGCACAGTAAACTGTTTATAATCAACTTCTTTAAACACATTCAAAAGAACCACCCTGAGCGGACCATCATGAGAAATTGTTCCAAAATACGCAATATGCAGAAACGTTAGACACACCACTTAAAATCTGGAAGACTAACCAGACATACATAACCAGACTACTGTTAGGGTTACTGTTACTGAGTTATAGGGCAGGACTGAGGCTTGATTGTTCGCGGACTAGATAAGGAAGTAATTTACCCCTGTGTTCTGCTGACACTGACTGTGTTGATGTTTGGGGTCACAGGAGCCCCTGTTCTGCACGCCAAAATATGACAGCCATTTTAAAATAAGTCTATAATAAGTTATATTATTATATAATACGTTATAATTAATAATAAGTTTGATTGCATGTTGTGCACTTTCAGTATCAGATATCCCCTGATGTGATGATTTCAAAGGAGGACTGTTTAACCAAAAAACAAACATCTTGTTTGTAATCAGGTCTCATTCATTAAGGGAATTGTGTGTATTTTAGCCTGTTTCTTTAATGGCAGGTATGTTTTAATGTTCATTTTTAAAGGGGTTTGGAAGCCTCTAAAATCCCAAACACAATATCAGGGTTAACAGTGCGCCTGCTTAAATCGAAAGTACTGGTTACATTACAGCTAAATGTTCATTCTTAAATGTGTCCAGGTCACCATAAAGACAATAAACATGTACATCTCTAAACATCAACAGCTGACCTTCCTGCCCATACAAAACAAATACACAATTATGAGCATTCACGATGCGACACGCGCACACAACACCTCGTATAAACAGCGGAACATCTACATTTGACAGATCTTCTCCATCGAGCACAGACGCAGAAAACGACACATAACATTTTAGATTAAAGATTTCCGTGTCACCTACCATTTTATCACCCGCTGTTTGACCAAATTGATGCCAATGCTCCCATGTACGACTGCGCATGCGTGTAGGCGTCAAGGGAATGCGCTAGAACGCCAGCGAGTCTGCGCGGCTAAGCGCTTGGATAGAGGTAGTTGTAGTTTTTGTTTATTTTGTAGTTTGGAACTGTCTCTTGCTAAGTACAGCACGACAGAACTGAAGGCCTTCTACGGCCTTTCATTAGAGTAATTAACATGAGTTAATTACAACATTGTAGGGCGTACTGGAGAAAAGAAATAAATGAATAAATACTGTAAATCAATATAAAGACGATAGTAACAATAATTGAGTGTGTTCAGTGACTCTACATGTAAAGTCTAAGACTGGTATGACCTACTTTTGAGTAGGTTCAGCTGACCAGTGCACTGCGACTAAATCTCTGAGTGGATAACAGAAGGATGTTTAGTGAGAAAAGAATAAAAGAGATTTTTCAAGTGTGTTTACATGTTACTATGTTATTGAATCATTTTCAAAACATATTACATTTCTTTACATGTTTCATACTCAATTGAAGCTCAGGTTACCTGCTGCTCAAACTTTCAATAACTCTTGTGAATAAACACAACACAGCTGGTGTCACACGAGCATGTCGATCTTTTGTGGCTTTACATCATGTGCAGTTATTTGTAAGCTAAGTTACTGCAGTGTGTGAGTGTAAAAGTGTTGCAATGCACTTTGGATTTGGTTTCATTAGTGTAACCAATTGGTTGAAGGTGTTTGCTTTTAGAAATGTTTTTACACTGTTTGCTTTGCACTGTAATCTGTATTTGTTTCTGAATGGTGTTTCAGGCTGGTGACCATTACAAATTACATTTGTGTGAAATTCTTTTTGACAAGTTGGGAAATCTATCTCCATGAGTATGTCTTTTTTTCTGGCTTTTACCCACGTGAGAATGACAGATACATGTTGACACCCTTTTTTGAACAGTTTTGTAATCTCTATTAAGCATACAGTTTGTGAAGGCAGCATACACAGATAAACAGATTCCAGAGTTTGAACCCCAAAAACTCATGACACTGGTTAAGATCCCATTGCAGTCATTTCAACCTACTATATAATTGATTTATGTATTCAGAAACCTGATCAGAACTTGACCTCAATTGTTTATATGTATTTCCCCTGATTTATCTGACTTTAATGACTGTAATTCAAGCTTCAGATAGCTTTATTGGCATGCTTAAAGAGTTTTTTTTACATTGTCAAAGCATAGAAACATTAAATATACATAGTTTCACACAAAACACGTTACCATTAAAAAGTGGATAAGAATTTATATATAAAACAGTAAATTTAACAGTTATATAAACATAAACAGTAAACAAATCTCAGTAAAGCAGACAGACTCCTCTCATATCAGTTTATGTGTGTTGTCTTTGTCTCTTTAACTATGCACTTCATACTAAGTTGTTTATCTAAGTGGTTGGTTAGTTTCTCACTTGTTTACTACATACTGAGAGCCTACAAGTCCTCTTCAGAAAGGGCTTAAACTTGCAAATACCGATTAGTATAACAGTGTTGTTAAAAGTAAAGGTTTCTTCATTAAAGTTCTTTATAAGTTCTTCATTAGTTTATTTTAGACGTTTACTCGTGAATCTTCTCGTTTATTATTTACATAAACTCCTACGCGCGCTCCGCCATCGGACGTACTGAAAGGGTGGAGTCAGCGAAATTAACCAATGAAAAAATAACAACGCCAGTTACCGTAGGGCACAAACCAATCATATTTCAGTGTTGGAGTACCTCCTCCCCACGCTGCTCTGACGTCCGGCGCATTGCCGTCCAATCAGTGTTCTCGTGGCGTGGACACCGCCAAGCTCAGTTTTGGAGAGTGGGAGAGGAAGTCGCGTCTCTGTCTGCGACCGGCGGCGAGGACACGAATGCGATCCGCTGTAAGTGAGATCCGGGCTCGACCTTCAGTCTGCAGTCACATATCTAACCATTATTTTCTCCTTGTCTATATTTCACGTATGGATAAAACGTTTATAAACGATGATCATTTGGCAATATTTTCCGTGTGTTTGCTAAAAGGTTGTGCAGTAACTTCAGTGTGTATTTGTATGTGATTGCGGTCTATGATCGTCTGTCTGTTATCATCTCTTTGGATAATTTATTTATGTAAAAGATTGAATCTGATTCTTTCTAATGCATTGTGTTAGCTGCCAGGCTAACCCACGTCAAATGCTTCTGTCAGTTGCAGTGAAAAATACTCGCCGATCTGTACTCGTCGGTTAATTCACAGTTTTACTGTTATGTAATACTGAATGTGAGGTATATTATCGTTCTGTCAATGTAACTTCCAGACGAGTGGTTTTCAAGCGGTTGACATGACCTCGATTTGAGGGGAAGTTAGCTTACCAGCTCGCCTGGTTGTTCTCTTGAGAACTGCATTTACTGTTTGTTTTCAGAAGTTTCCTTGATATGCTTTTTCGAAATAATTAGGTTTTGGTATTCATACATACGGTGAGTGGTTTATGAACTAGATGAGGACAGGTTTAGGTGGTTAATAGGACCTGTCACTTTAGCTAACATGCTACTAATGCATAACTGCACGCTGGCTTTGCTTTAGCCTTCATGTAAAATGGCTGCCAGGCATTAAAGCAAAACCACTCATGCCTGCTTGAATCATTCTGGTCTGGTAATTAGCAAACATTTATTTAGCTTCTTTAAAGTGTTTTCAGTGGTCTGCAGGCATGTGATGAAGTAGATGATTCAGTTAGCTATGAGTAGAAGTGTTAGGACTGTCAACTGCTTTGCCATAATGAGGTCTGTTTTCATACGTTGTGTCGAGGTTTGATTAATCAGAGTTCAAATAGAGAAACTTTGATCTGACATGTGGATCTTTATAATATCTGCTAAATAGGAAAATTTCACGGCCATCAGCAGCTGTCATGCATTTGAGCAGGCTTGTAACATCCGCATCCATTTTGGGGTTTATGAACGCGCCGTGATCTTACAATCAAACGACTCCTGCGTGCATGCGCTTTATAAAAGCACCAGGGTCTGTAACTGTACGTGGATTTTTATTCTAGATATGATTTAATTTGTTTGCTGTTCGAGAGATCGTATTCAAACCTCCTCTTCCTCTGTCCTCTTGCTAACTGGCTGTGCCAACAAAAACAGCACCTAAGAAGGCAAAGGGCTTCAAGACTGTAAGTTCAGTGGAAAGTTTGCATACTTCGTTTCCAGGTGGATGTTTGAGTCTGATCTGTTCGCGAAACGATGCGAGTGCATGCACAAGACTCGATGTGGTCGCAGTGAAGCGGGAAGGACACATTTTTTATCACATTTAGAGGTTTTACTGGCGAACGTGTAAGAAAGGCAGCTAGCTAACTGGGCTAACACGCTGTATTCTAGTACGTTTGTGCTCCGGTTGGTTGCCTTATGTTTAAAGCAACAAAGATCAACTAGTAGTGAAGTAATCCAGTAGCCTCCACTTGCTCGTTCTGCTGTAAGTGTTTGCATGCTTTCAAGAAAATTGATCAAGTATTAATTTTGTAACCAAAGGCCCTTTGCTTCTGCACAAAACTTACTTAACTTAAAACGACAGAAACTTGCATATCGACCATTTGAAAGGCTGAATTCGGCTTTTAAATGCACCAGTTGGAGTTTTTATTTTAAAGAGATGGAAAATATGACTTCTTGTCTAGTAATATAAGATGTTTCAGTGCTGGAAAGAAAACCGGCCGGCCTCGTTGTCATCAATTATAGAGCTGTGTTTCAATCCTAGTAAGCTGCCTATCAAGATAATATTTCTGAGCAATATGTTTGACATTCGAGCACATCTGTATTATTATTTTTGCCCTGTTCACTTAGTAAAACCTGTCATTATACATATCACTTCCCATGTTTTAAATTTAGTTCAGAAACACTTGTAGTTTACTGCTGTGTCAAATTATTTTTGTGAAGTATGTGTTTGTAGTTCAGAGTATATATAGAGTAGAGACCAACCAAAGCTGCCAGAAGTACTGCAGGTGATAGAGAAACCACTTAAAACCGCAAGAGGTACTCGTTTAAAATTGCAGTATTGCATCCTTTTGAAAGTGTATTTGTAAAGTGTGTCTGTGACTTCTGGTGTACATTACAAATGAAAACTTTTCTTAGTCACTTTCTCTGTGAGGAACAAAGATTTGTGTAGTAACCTTGGTTACAGTCCTCAAATATTCTTGTCTCTTGTGCCATACCAGTTTTTGTTTCTGTTGCAGAGACGTTTGGCTGTTGAGGAAATTTGGCTCAGGTTTTCCAGCTAGACCAGGCATCTCTTCCTCAGCCCCAGGGATCATGGCCAAAGATGTGAGTATTCTCTTATTTGATGTAGAAGGTTAAAAATGGAGTGCAAGTCCAGCTGATGGTCATCCTTGTTTCCCCAGGCTGGTCTGATTGAAGCCAATGGGGAGCTGAAGGTTTTCATTGATCAGAACTTGAGCCCTGGCAAAGGTAGAAGTTTCTTAACTGACACAGTTGTGTGAAATAATGAGAACTTTGTCTATGTGCACATAATACGATGGCTCAGATGTAATCTGTAAGGTTTCTGCCAGTCTTGCATTGCAGCACCTGTGATGTGTAATGAAGGATATAGATCTTACAGTGGTGCTTAATAAAGCTCTGGATCATCACTGAACTCTGTGACTGTCACCCGCAGGTGTGCTGTCTTTAGTAACGCTGCATCCACAGACAGTGGCGGTCGGAAAACAGCTGTTGCCAAAAACACTGGGCCCTTCCAACCTGAAGATCACACCACATGTGGTAAAAAGTGAACAGGCAGCATGTTGAGTGTGCGCAGATGAAAACATACAGACCACTTTAGTTCTGTTCACACTGCACACAATTTAGATCTGATCTCCTGACTGTCAGCATTGTTATTGAATCCGTTTGTTTTGTCATTGAATTACAATCTGACATTAATTCTGAATATTAAACCACATGCAGATATTGCTTGTATCAGTATTAAAGACGGCTGAGGCTGAAGTTTTGTTGAGTGGTGTGGCCTTCAGCTACTGTCGTACATATGAAGGATGTGGTTTCAGACTGCTAGCAGAGTCAGAGTCGGTTCGAAGTCCACCAGGTTACAGGCTGAAACAGCCTTCTTAGAGCGAGTTATAAATGAATTGAACTCAGTAGGTAAAGAGGAATTGCTGGCTCTGTCCACTTTCACTTTCTGTTTAGCCATCTGCATGTTCATGGCTGCCATAGTCTTTATTTCTGGCTGTATGTGAATGAGAAATGGAACAATGTAAAGAAATCAGCTTGAATATGTAAATGTCTTCTGTACTGTAGCATCAATAACCATTTTCATCATTGTGTCTCAGGTCATTAGCACACCTCAGAGAGCCAGTGGCTCCAATGTGATTCTAATGAACAGCCCGCACACACCCAGCTCTCAGTTTATCACCCAGAATCAAGCAGCTGAAGCTTCTCCGTGGTCTTCAGGGTAAGTTGTGAGGCGCAGTGACACGGTTGTCTCTTTCAGATTCTTAAACTGTGTGTCCTCCAATGCAAGATAATGAACCTCATAGTTTAATATTAGGGTTTCATAAATTCCAAAATATTTCTGGTACATAAATTCTGGACATCTGTTAATATTGTTACATTATGGTACCATTTTAGTATATTTTGTAACGGAAATGCCCACAAAGCAGCAGTAATGCTTTTCCTTACAAGCACCATTTTAATGTTAAGGCTGCAATCTGTAACTTTTTGTGGTTAAAATTGAACAAAAATCAGTTATTGAGCAAGTACATAAATCAGTGTTCAACCTGATCTTCTTACCTTGATTCACATCAGTAAGCTTACAGTGATTTAAAATTTAAGCTGTTGGGTCTGATTTCTTGGGAAATGTCTCTGTAAACAGAAAAACCAGCTACTATATCACATGTCTGAGTACTGTAAATGGTGCAGTAGGGACGCCAAAGGTTCCAGATTGTAGCTTTAAATACTGCGCACTTATTTGTTGTTGGCTCATTTTCTTCAGAAAGAGGGGCAAGAGGGGCGATAAGAATGGCAAAGGACTCAGGCATTTCTCCATGAAGGTGTGTGAGAAGGTTCAGCGGAAAGGTGTCACAACCTACAACGAGGTCGCTGATGAACTCGTGGCCGAGTTCAGCTCTGGTGATAATCACATCTCCCCTAATGATGCGGTAAACCTCCTCCTGCAGTCAGACGTTTGTTGTTAATGCAGAAGTGTAGCTCTTAACACTGATCAGCAAGATCTATTAGTCTGTGCATATCAGTGTTCCTCAATATGGTGTTTTGTGCTTGTCTGTTCTCAGCATGTGTATGACCAAAAGAACATTCGACGGCGTGTGTATGATGCCCTCAACGTGCTGATGGCCATGAACATCATCTCCAAGGAAAAGAAGGAGATCAAATGGATTGGCCTCCCCACCAATTCTGCTCAGGAGTGCCAGAACCTGGAGGTGGGTATTTCACTGAAGGTTTGGGGAGATCCTATCCAGTTTAAACTAAACGTGTCCTCTTTTCAAGGTGGAGAGGCAAAGACGCTTGGAGAGAATCAAACAAAAACAGTCACAACTCCAAGAACTCATTTTACAAGTAGGAATTTGGGCCTTTTATAAAAAATGATTTTGCAATGATGCATTTGAAAAGCGTTTTTAAATTTAACGAATTCTTTTGATTGCAGCAAATTGCCTTCAAGAACCTTGTACAGCGGAACCGTCAGAAAGAACAGCAGACGAAAAGACCCCCGCCAGCTAACTCCATCATTCACCTGCCGTTTATCATTGTCAACACCAGCAAGAAAACAGTCATCGACTGCAGCATCTCCAATGACAAGTACGGTCAAATACCAAGGCGGTTTTCTGTAAACTTTTACAGACCCGTGCATTTTGTGTAGTTAGCATGCGCCACTTTCTCATTTCTGTCCTCTGTTTCTCTGCTCAGATTCGAGTACCTCTTTAACTTTGATAGCATGTTTGAGATTCATGATGATGTGGAGGTGTTGAAGCGCATGGGCATGGCCTTCGGTCTCGAGGCTGGAAAGTGTTCTGCTGAGGACCTGAAGACTGCCAGGAGTTTAGTGCCCAAAGCACTGGAGCCCTATGTCACAGGTCAGTGTCACATGCCTTACAGAGTCCAGAGAGTAAACGTGCCATTCAAACCAGCATTGTGAAACTGATTTGAGAGAGAATCATACCGTAAAAAGACCTTCCGTGGGACTTGCATATTAATGTATAGAAAACATTAGTGATGCATTTATATCAAAATACTGCACGATATGCTGGAAGTTAGATCTGCCAATCAGTGAAGATACAATTGAAAAGTTATGATGATGTCAACACAGGGTAGAGAACTCTGTATGTTTGTATAATACTCTTCTGGTACAGAATGGTTTTGGAATGGTCATTTGTTTGCATGCAGAGATGGCACAAGGGCGCATCAGTAATGTCCACATGACAGGGCCGTGTTCGGCTAATGGAGGCCGTTATCATGTGGGGAGGTGAGTTTCTGTGCACTTGGGTTGTTGTTAACTTCCAGAAAAAAGACCAACCACTGTCTCTTTTTTAGACCATGAGGTATGTTAGCTGAGTGCTTTTCCTCAAGGCCAATTGTGTTTACTGCAGTATTGGTTATATTATTGTTTTATATATACAGTCGTTACATATATATGTATGTACACAACTATATTTCCACCTTTCTCTCCTGTTTCTCTGGCAGTGACATTGGGGCAGATGGCACAATAGCCTCTAGTTCTAATGACTCTCACTACAGCGGCTCTCGGGTTGAGACCCCTGTATCCTACATGGGCGAAGACGAGGATGACGATGATGAATTTGATGATGATGATGACTAAGCCCGCCCTCGCTCGCCTGTCCATCATGCACGAGTTCTTCCAGCTTCTGTATCTGAGGATCAAACATGCTGTTACTTCCACTCTTCTGCAAGTTTATTTCACTCTCTGAAGGGCATTGAAGAACAGGGCCTTTAACCGGATGAGCTGTTCTCATCCCTGTCTTTCTGAGTTCAGGACAGGCACATCGTTGGCTGTTTGCTTCGCTTGCTGGGAGTTTTTAGCCGAAGGCTAAAGTTTAGCAGCGCCCTGTTGTGCTCTAAAACCTGCGATCCCTCAGCGTACAGCCATGGAAAACATTGTCTTGTCGTGTGTAAATTGTTTTTCTTTTGAATGATTTTGTTAATTTTTTTGTTGTTGTTGATTTTTTGTGAACATGCTGGCTTGATTTTTATATTCTGATTCGTGGTAGGCTAATGTTTAAAGAACCTACGAAGCCAGCTGCCCCATTGTGGGCAGATGTGTGGACTTTCTTTGTATGCTGCCCAGATTTTTTGTAGAATCTCCTGTTGTGTGTGCTTGGCCTCTTTTTTGAGGACTCTGAGAAGTCAGTCTTTTTGTTTGTTTAAGCTTCAGAGACACCAGAGGACATCAGAGAAACAGCAATACCTTTTGTTGCTTAATGATACGATGTCAAATCTTGTCAAAACCCTCTTTGTGTCAGATACATCTTGGCGTGTGTAAGATTGTGTATTATATAAATATGGGCTTTAGGTCTCTCCTCCTTTTAAGAAGTTCCTTTAAAGAAACTGAATCCTTGTACTGACTCCTCAGAGTAACTTTTCTGTGATCTAATATAAGTTTCCAATTTAAATATATAGAATGTTTTAAGAACTCAATGTGTTTATTAGACACTAATGTAATACTACTAATTTCATTAAACTTTATTTTATATATTTGCCTCGCGTCTGACTAGATTTACATTCAGAAAGTGATCTTTACTTCAAATATCTTTTAGTTGATGAGCTTGTTTCTTTCTGTTGACATTTGTCTCGTTGAAATAGGATGTTGACCTAACATGAATAAAGACCAATGGAATATATCACACCACATAACATTTGACGTCAATCACAAGACGTTTCTGAAAAAGATCATGTTTTTTACAGTGATATGCATTTAAATAGCTCACTAAAACAGAAATATATTGTACGTTTACATTCTGTGGCGCAGAATCCTTCCAACCATATAACCGCAAATACAGTCAAGTGCTGTACTAGAGAGACAGATGAAACACAAGGACACAGACTCATAAAGCTCATAATATCTTAAAAAAAACAATATACAAGTACCTCATTATTCCAATATGCATTAAGTTCATATGATCAGGAATAAAGCTGCATGTCACAGAGGTCTGCTGGCTGATCCAGTTATTTTCTGAAATGTAACAAGATTGACTGTTGAATGTCTCAGGATGTTTCTGTAGATTCTAATAATCATTTCAACTATATTATTGATTAATGTTTATTTATCAAAGAAAGCAGCTTGTTTCTAGACGTCTGACTGGTGTCATTAGTCTTCTAATAGTGTCGATTCTCCAGTCAAACGTTGCTTGCTTGTTAACTTCTACTAGTTCAGTTTATGAACAGCCTAGAAAAATCAGTAAAAGACGAGTCAGTTGTTGTAAGGACAATTTAATGTTGTTTGTAAAGTGGTCAACTTGCTCCACGTAAAATTTTCTATGACAGTAATTCTTGTTACAAATATTTGACAGAATAAATGATTGTAGCTACTGCAACACCAACAGCCCATGATCGCCTCACACGGTGTTCAATAAAAACCCCGCACACACAACTTTAGTAAAGAACGCTAAACAAATGCATTTCCTTTTGCATGAATGTTAAGGTATTTACACCTAATTTACCTCTAAACTACAACAAATACAGTTTATACTACTTGCAGCAAACCTTCAGAGTAGTGTTAAAAACAAAGAAAACATTAAAATGTGTCCAGCTTTGGGAGCATACTGGAAAAAATAACTACATGAAATAAACACAGCCGTTTTCAATTGCAAAACATAGTTTTGCAATTGGATTTTAATTTATTAACACGTATTTAGATACAAAGACAATTAATTGTCAAAACTATGCATTTTGTATATTAAACCATTAATTTATTTTTTTAAATATCAACTTCTGCAGTAATCCTACGTGATTGTTCAAACCTGGCAAACAATTTATCAAAATTTAATAACAACATTAAAGTCAAGAAAACAAAGCAATATACAAAATAATACAAATATACAAAATAATTCACAGCAATGAGTTACTCATGAAATGAGTAACAAGCAGTAAATGGTAAAATAGGAAGTTGTTGATGAAATCTTGCTCATGACTTTGGGCACACATGGTAGTTGACAGACCTGACAACAGAACACTCATAACTCCTCTAGAAAGAGTCTCCTGATGCTTCTACCAGAATGAACGGCCATCCAAATTAATCTGAAGCAATGACATCAAACATGTTGTAAAGTTGCCATTGACCAAACACTGGTTGTCCTTTTGCAAGAGTATGTGCCAACAATTCAACAATAACAAAACATTTCACTCCTCCACTGCAGAATAGCAGATTTCCTTTACATGTGATTATGTAAACTAAATTATACATATAGATGCTTAAATGAGAAGTGCTGAATTGCCATTCATTTATACACAGCTTAATTTTTTGAATACAGAATTGTTATTGTGGAGACCAGCTCAATACAAATGACTGAATACAATATACAGGTATAAAGTACAGTATATAAGTATAGATGTATACTACAAATATGATACGGTTACTTATATGTCGATGAGTTCTTAATAATCAAATCTGATACTTGCCTATGATCGGTCGGACCCATTGACTTTAGTTGTAGGGACACAAAACCACAGAGACATTTCTCAAAATATCTTTTGCGTTCCACAGAACAAAGATGTCATATGGCATTGGAGTGACATGAGGGTGAGTAAATGATGGGAACAATCATTTTGGGGGAAACTCTTCCTAAGTGACGTCTGTCATGTTATTCTGGAAGAGTCCTGTCAGCTCCAGACCGACCCGATCTTGACGTACATGCAGATTGACAGTAAACCAGTATCTGTCGCTGGAGAATACTGGACAAACACACAATAAGCATCGCAGTGTAAAGCTGCTGTCAGTGGGCAGCGAGGCCTCCTCCTCATCCCCGCCCACACCCAAATGTTGACCAAAAACCAGCATGAACACTCACCCAGCTTACTAGCGCACACTAAACTATAGCTGCGGACAGCGGCTGTACCCGTGAGAAGTGTTGCAGCGGTACCGGTCGGGATCAAGAGGTACCGTGAGCTCGTGCTTTTAATTCGCATGAGTGATTTACACGCGCGTCACTTTAGAAACGCGTCAGTTTTCCCGCTATCTGCGCGCTATGCTAACCGTTAGCATCCCGAGAGGAAACCGGAGTGCTCACACTAATGTTAATAATACAACCCTCAAACTCCGGTGAAGAGGAAAGTCAGATGAAACTCTGGCGTACTTGTGACTGGTCTGTTGAACTAACTACCCGTGTCATTGAGAGATAACGCTGAAAGAAACGCGCGAGCGATCACTGCTTCATGCGCGTCTCTCACTCGTCAGCACAGGTTAAGCTGCTAACACAGGCCAGTTTATCGTGTTTATTTACACTTGATCGTGTTCCACGTCTGAATTATTCTACCTGTCGTTGACATTAACCGTATAATGAAACGCCGCGTCGTTTCCGTCCGTTTCTTCAGTCTGTTTTCGGAAGTCTGTCAGCCGCCGTAACTGCGGCCAGGATTTCCGGCTGCTTTAACTTCTGCCCTTCTCTTGTTTTGTTTCCGTTTCTTCCATTTCCGTTTTAACTTTCCAGAATCAAAAGTCTTGACGCGCAGTTACCCCCGAAAAGTTTCAAAAGTTGTTTTGCACGTGGATCTGTGCTGTTATATTACGAAAGACAAAAGCACTCCAACATGGCAACTGCGTTTGTGTCGACTCGCTCGTCTTCCCACCCAGCCGCTGGTGGAAATTATATTATTACAATATTTGGTTTAAGTGATGATACCCACTCAAAAATTAATAAAGGGGCCAAAAGAGTGGCGTATATAATAAATAAGTGCGTCTTATGAATATTATTCGCGGGTAATACAACAAAGATATGATGATGGGCCTGTTTTCAGGCAAAGCCTCGGTGTTGCGTGAGAGTTGTGTTGACTTCAGAGACTTCTTATTCAGCCCACTAAAGTTCTCATAGCGCCCTCAACACAAGTATTAAGAGCTGAGGACCAATGTTTTAAATATGGTTATCTGAACACTTGATGTCTTTGTGACAGAGTTTATGTTTTTCATAACTGCGTTTATTTAAATGCTAAAATAGTTTAAACAAATGTTTTCATTGGAAAACTTATGAACTAATATTTTTACTAATGATGAAATTAATTGCACACCATTCAGAAAGTTGCATTGTTGTTTTCAGGTGAATAAAGGAACTGAAGGGATGTCCAGAAGTGAGACGGAAGAGATGATTGAAATAGAGATAGATGGACAGGAGAAACAGGAGTGTCTGGAGGGGTAAATCCTGTTTCTCTGTTTACCGCCCTCATTTTTTCCTCTGGAATCTGGGGGAATCTATTTCCTTTGCAAAAATTCCAATCCAGAATATTATAATATTTTACAGGAATTAAATGGAAATTTTGGGTGATGTATAATATACACATATTATCTTCCTTGTCAGAGGACATGTATCCTTATCTGTGTGCCATAATTCCCATATATTGCCATGAATTTCTGTAAAGTTTCCAAAATTCCTGGAATTTTCAGTCCTGATGGCGTTCTGTCCTAAGAGTAGTGTTGCTGTTGTGCCAGTAGACTCAGTGAACGCTTGTTTCATGTGTTCATGTGTCTTCAGAATCGAGGAGCAAACAATTACAGCAGCTGAACTGATTACACAAGACATTGACATCAATGAGCCCATTGGCAACCTGAAGAAGTTACTGGAGCCTCGTCTTCAGCTCCAGCTGGAGGAATATGACATCTGTTTACAGGACATTCTGGTGAGTGCTTTATATTAGTGTAACGTCTCAGATGTCTGCAACAGCAAAATGTGTGTAGTGCACTAAGGACACAGTCTTCGTGTATATTGGTTAAAGTCTTGTCTTCCTCTCTCTCTGGTTTGCTCATATAGTTGCATCCTGACCACAGTCTGTTTGATCAGGGAGTGAAGACAGATGGCACAGTACAGCTCAGTGTGCAGATCGTCACGAAACAGGGTGACACTTTATATTGATCTTAAATCGAGTTAAATCCCAACGTGTCAATTTGCCTTTTTGGAAGTGAAACCTTTAACAGCAATAGTTTTCATACAAAAGACACCTTGACTGTGAATGTGTGGTGTGTTGTAGGGGAAGAGAAACTGAACATTCTGGAGATCGTGAAACCTGTGGAGACTGTGGAGGTGGTGATCGATCCGGATGCGGCTGCAGGAGAAGAAGGTCATCTGATGGAGGATGGTCATGTGATCACAGTGGAGCGAGCCGCCATTCAGGACGAGACTTCAGAACAGGTGACCCGCTGGGCGGCCGCATTGGAAGGGTACCGTAAGGAGCAGGTTCGACTGAGCATTCCCTATGGTGCGTATTTCAGAAAGTGGTTTTATTTAACGATTTTATTTGATTTATGAAGGTGCAGTTCATAACTTGAAAGGTGGCACCCATTGTTGTTTGCTGCTCTCAGAAACGCTTCCTTGTGTTAATTTTAATACTTATTTAACACAATGTTGTCATGTTATCTTTATAATTTATTGTTTGTTTCCCATCTACCCTGTACTTCTCATGAGAAGAAAACTAAATTTCATTGTACCAAAGTACACATGACAATAAAAGTCTTGAATCAACAGAAATAGGTGAACAAATAATACATTTGATATTGTTATAGTAATTATAATGTACTATTACTGTTTTATTGACAGATCGATGTTCTTTAACTCTCCTAGTCAGTATTCTTGTGATGGATTCAGCTATGCATGTGTTTGTCAGATCCGGTGCAGTGGACAGCGGATCAGGTGATCCACTGGGCAGTCTGGGTGATGAAGGAGTTCGGCATTGAGGAGATGGAGGTGGGTGGGATTCATATTTCCGGCCGGCAGCTGTGTGCTTTCAGCCAGGAGGAGTTTCTCCAGAGAGTGCCCAGCGGAGAGATACTGTGGAGCCACCTGGAGCTTCTACGCAAGTGTAAGAAAACAAAGAGAGTGTGTGTGTGTATCACAACATTTAGTTTTTGACTGTCTCTTGAATGCTGTGTGCAGATGTACTGGCGAGTCAGGATCAGAGTCAGGAAGCTACAGTCACCATTGATCAACGTAAGTGGATCTCACATGTTGTCTGGATGTTCCACTGCTTCTGCTTCATCTCATTAACAGAAGCACCAGTATTGGACCTGCACATGACTGCTGTTGGGAGGATTTGTGTCTTATGCTGTTGTATTTTTATATTGAAATGAGAATGTGTTAGTTTTCTGATATCTTGCTAATCTCCAGCTGTGCAGATCATTCCCGCCCCCCTGCAGCAGGCCACGCCCACAGCCATCAAAGTTCTGAAGCACAACAAAACTCCCAGAGCGCCGCGTATCTCAGGAGAGGAGCGCAGCTCTCCTGGCAACCGCACGGGTACACACACACACACACACACAACACAAAGGACATAAACAACAGAGTGACATTATACTGAAGCTGAGAAAATATTTTCTTTAATTTTTTTGTGTACGTAACCAATGAACATGTTAAAACATACAGTACAAGGGGTGTTTCCAGAAGCATTAAATAGCATAAATAATTCCAGTCCCAACTTATAAAGGGCAGCTGTGGCCTAATGGTTAGAGAGTCGGACTTGTAACCCAAAGGTTGCAGGTTCGAGTCTCAGGTCCGGCAGGGATTGTAGGTGGAGATTGTGAATTAC
>JAZGTJ010003673.1:18265-34259 GCA_036877575.1 Botia almorhae
GCTTTAGTGTCATAAGCATATGCACGTGCAAAAACGCAACACCCATGCATAGACCAATTATTGCGATACTTAAGCGTCTTTGCATGTAAATGGGGTGTATTGTTCTTATGACAGAGTGTCAAACACATGTTGCATGAATTGAGGAGCCCAGCAGGCCTCTGTCGCTATGGAAACCGATGTGCGTGACAAAGGATTTATTTCACTATCTATAAGACGCTGTAGATAACATGAGTTTATAGCTTTGAAGTGATACACACATTCTGTCGTTCAGGGTCTCTCAAGCCTGCTGTAGGAGGACTGGAACACCGTATGTTTTGGATCCGTCCCGTAAGCCAGGTGCACACTGAAATGTTGCCGGCTCAGATAAATTTGGGGGATTATAAAAATATGTCTTTTCACTGTCGGGTAGAATCAGCAGTCTTGGATGGCTGGGTGTGACACGCTTACAACAGACGATAAATTGCCTTTACAATGAATCTCACCCATCGACGGAGGTCTGCCAGTGTCTGATTCTGAGGTGCAGTCCAGCAGTGTGGCTGCTGGTCCGACAGCCTTCTAATGAAACGCAAAGGTCATGGGTTTGATTCCCAGGAAACACATGCTGATAAAAATGTATAGCTTAAACACACCGCAATTGCCTTTGAATAAAACAAACGCTACATGCATTATTGTGTGATATCTATGAGTATATTTTGTACTTTAACATCCTGAAAGTGCAAAATGGCTTTTCCCCCATTTTCAAAACTCTACTTTTGGTTGTTCCTTGAACATTTTTAACGTTTCTGTTACTTAATAGAAACTTTAGGGAAAGGTGTTTACAAACTTAAATTGTTAGCTGCGTTTGTGCTAAATAAAATGTGTGTCCTTATTTCACTTGTGAGTTTTGCTGAGGACACGTTTAACAAGAGCAGAATTTCCTCATCTGGATAAAACAAGCGAGCCATTTCTGACACATCAGAAAACAAGCGCTACAGTCATTCTCCAATTAAAGAACGTGAGACTCGCTGAGTGCAGGTGTCAGTCTCTGATCAAATCTGATCATCGCTGTAACATTCATCACATCACTGCGGGTCATGAGTTCCTGGTAATTGAAATGCCAAAAAAGACAGAGGTGAAAATTCCCACCACAGGAGAAAACTGTCCGGGGCCCGTGGAGAACTTGTTTGTGTGGTCCTTCTACTTCCAGTCTATTCCTGTGTGAGACACAGAACAGTGCATAAGGAGGCTCTGTGAGACAGCCTTCAACATCCCATGTTCCTTTTCCAAATATCTCCTATGTCTGGTCCCAGCTAACAGGAAACATTCTCAGAGCGTCGACTAACGTTCTCTCAAAGTTATCAAAAACGTTCTTGCTGTAATGTTAGTAGAGCATTTTGTTTTCTTTTCAAAAACGTTATTCTTAAGTAGTTAGTGGAACGCTTTGAAAACGTTACGGAATTAAAAAGTTTGTGTAATGTTCTTATGACAAGCAGTAACATTAATACAATGTCTAAAAAAACTATAGAAACATAACAACAAATTAACATTTTTGTTACTTAATGAAAGCATTAGGGAAACGTTCTTACAACCTAAAAAATCGTGAGCTAGGATGACAGCAAGTGTGATGGGTGCAGATCTTAAGACAGCAGCGGCTCGCAACATCTCCTGGTGCAGAACATCTCCTCATACTGTCGTAACCTGCTGTGGAGAGCGAGAAGTCGTGTTAAAATGCAGCGAGTTTAGCACACGAGGTGTGCCTCGTTTCGGGAGGAAATCGATGAGTCCTGTTCAACACAAATCTCTAGTGGAAAGCGGGACAGCTAAGCTGACTGGAGATTGATCACAAGATGCATTTTGAATGGTCCGTCATCTAGACAAGCTATAAGTCGGTGTGTCTGTGCGTTCCTAGACTTGTTTTTGTACCGCCGAGGAAACACATGGTCTCTCAAGTCCTTCGGGTCCATAATCAAGTTAAGGTCAGTGATAATGTATCTGAAGGTCTTATATTTATGTCTACAGCGACAGAGTCGTCGTGGGTCAAAGCTGATAAGATCTAAATGGATACAGAGACGTAGGTTATAAATGCTGAAGCACAGAACTAAAAGGCCCTCTTAAAAACTTCAAACTCGTCCAACCTCATTTAATTAAAACGGCCAGCCGATAAAAAATGCTTACACGCTATTTCAGTCACTTAGAGCTCATGAAATATTTCCCAGCGTGCACTGAGGCACAGACAGAAGCAGAGTGATGGAGAACTTCTGGGTGACAAGCTCTCATCTTAGATAGTTTGTCACAGGAAACTTTCCGGCACACAAAATGCTCTCGACTGGAGGATGGGACCTCAGATTCGCTCTTCTTTTACCAGAGAAAAAGTACAGGCCTGTGCAGGCCACAGAACGTAAGAAGCATATTTCTTTCAAGGAGTTTTCCTTGCTACGTTTGCCCTTGGCTTGTCTGTTGGGAGTTTGCAAGGCACTCTCTGCTGTAAAGTGGTTTTGATATATATTATACATTATATATTATACATTATATATCGACAAAATTGCTTTCCAAAAAAACACCTTTTACAGTCTTTTAGGACTAGTCAGCTTTGGTAAGCCGATTAACTAGGTTTCTTAACTATCTTTTCACCCAATCAACCATCCCTTATTTATCTGTCCAACGATGCCAGCGAACAATGTTAAGTTGTAAAAACGTTTCCCCAACTTTTTCATTAACATTCAAAAAGATTATTTTGAACATTCTAGGAGACATTGTATTAACGTTATTGTTTGGTTATAAGAACGACATTCAGAGTTCTTTAAACCTGTAATGTTTTTAAACCGTATATCATTTTTGATATTAAGTATAAGGTTAAAACCTTCTACAAATGTTCTACTGCAAGAACGTTTTTTGTTACGTTTGAAAGAACTTTGAGAGAACCTTTAGAGAGCATTATGCAACATTCTGAGAACACTCCCTTTCCATTGCTGGAAAGGAACTACATGTCGTTTACAAATCTACAAAAATGAGTCGTCTGTGACTTGTGCATGTGCGTCCAGCCATGTGATGTTCTGAGCACTGTTTGTGTGACTCAGAAAAAACCTGTCTCTGTTTCTCCTGAATTAAATGTCTCTGTTTTCCATCTTCCCGTTTCACAGTTCTGGAACTGAAGTCAAAGTACATCGGCTTTCTGCCTACAGCATGAAGAATACGGGGTTCGTATTTCCTGCTGTTACCCAACATCTCACTACTCAAGTGTTGCAAATGATAGACAATTTCATCCGCGTGTACATCAATCACCCGTAGATCTGCCAGATCACAAAAATAAACACGAACCCCCGCAACACGCGCGCGGAGAAACCGAGTTAACAAAGGTGTTGCGGTTGTGATATGTCTTTTTTCTGCTGTGGGATACTAAGAAGGCTGTCACAAGCTGTTGTCTGGGGCCAATTAATATACGCAGCACAAACAAGCATTACAAAACGGTCTCCTAGTGACTCGATGGCAAACTTGCGCGTGACAGGGTCAAATTAATGAGCTGTTTATGTCAAATAGCGTTCATCATTTTTGGATAGCTCGCTAATGAATGCGGCGATCCCGACAGCGCGTGATACCCGCGCATACATCATAAATCTTTACGCGTGTCGGTACAGAGCGATAAAGCGTCGTCATTAGTGCTTCTCCTCAGAAATGATGATTTATTATTTGCTGACCGTGTCTGAACACTCCGTCTTTAAAAATAAAAGATATTTATTATGGCAATGCCGGGCGCCCGGCACTAATGCAAAGCCTTGACGCCGGGGTTTGAATCTGGGTCATCGGAGTCGAATTGGAAGGCAATTGTCTGCATTCATATTTAATGGCTTTTCTGAATATGTTTTAATTATAGATGGATTTGTGAATCCGTCCCGGCGATGACACAAGAGAGGCGCGTGATGGAATGACGTGCCTGTAATGGATTCTCCGCGACCGGTAAAAATCAGCAACAATGACGCTCATAAAAACGCATAACGCCGCACATGACAGGCGACGCTGGTCGATATTTGTCGTGATATTTATGGCAGGAGAGGGGAGTCTCTGGCCAAATGAATAAAAACACAAAGGTTCTCTGCGCTCCTGTCATTTTTGAAGCGTTCACGCGCGTAATGGTAATGATTTATATTCAACGGTAATGAGGTGAAACAATAAAGCTCCTTATTGGTGGCCTGAAAGGTGAAGAAACCGCCCCTCAAACCCCGCCCCCGAGGGTAAACAGCAACTCTCTTAACTACGTTCTGTGAAATTAACCTGAATTGGTTCTGATTGTGTTCATAAAAACTAGAAACCTGGACGCATAAAATGGCAATTTCATGCATGGCTCCTATTAATCTCATTTATTCTACTGAATCCTTTATCCTTCGACGGGAGTCTTGATCAAGCTCCTCTGTAGCTCCTCTCGACTGCTTTTACACACCTCATTTGATATCTGCCTCTTTTCATCTCGCGCTGCCCGTCTCTCTGTTCCTGGCAGGTAGAAGTTGTGTGTTGTCTGACAAACCGGTGCTCTGTTGGCTTTGGTCAGCAGTTTTAAAGAGTAATGACCGCAGCGGTCGCCAGACTCGTGCGGTTGGGTGTCAACGCTGCCGTTTAATGTATTCTGTTTGTGCTATTACGACCTGTCAATCCAATGAGCTCACATTTTGTCTGGTGAAAAAGCTCATGATAAAAGCAGTGTGTACACTGAACTCACGTCTACAGTACTGAAGGATTTGTATGTAGAAGAAATGGTGCTTCACTGTGCCATAGAAGAACCATGTTTGGCTGTATGGTTCCATAATCCAAGTAACAGGGAAC
Organism: Botia almorhae; assembly: GCA_036877575.1. NCBI lineage: Eukaryota > Metazoa > Chordata > Actinopteri > Cypriniformes > Botiidae > Botia > Botia almorhae. Next base: position 23,060 of record JAZGTJ010003673.1, read on the forward strand.
GCTCATAGTTGTTCTCCAAATGTTCTCCCAACATTATTAAAAAAATCATGGTTATGTTAGTAGAATTTTTCTTTAACCTTATATTTTAAAAATGTAGTTAGTGGAATGTTTTAGAAATGTTACAGAATTTAAAAGATGTTTGCTGATGTTCTTATAATAAGTAACAAGTAACACATCGTCTAAAAACTGGACATTTTTAAATGATATTTTTACTGTTTTGGTTGCTAATGGAACAATAGGCAGACATTACAACCTAAAATTGTTGGCTGAAAAAGAACCTTTACTGTCCGTAGAACCTTTCTGTTGCAAAAAAAGGTTCTTAGAATATAAAAGACTATAATTGACTTTTCCTTTGATGTTTGAGAAACTTTAACTGAAAGGTTCTTTGAAGAACCAAAAATGGTTCTTCTATGGCATGGCTTTGAAGAAAGTTCGTTTTTAAGAGTGCAGTTGTGCTGCAAACCTGGAAAATTTGGAAAATGTGGATGGAGGCCAACCACTCGTCCAGTAAACTCAATCGAATCGAAGTCTGAATCTGCGAATCAATGTATCATTGAAAATTCGAGTAGAATGTTGACGATTTTTTTGCACACACAGAATGCAAATGAGCAAAATGTGGGCCGTTACATTTACCATAATAAATCAATAGAATATGGGTCATAAAACCAGGCAGGAGTTTATCATCGTTGATTTGCTGCATTGTTGAAATATGTAGCGAAATCATTAAGGCCACTTTGCCAATAATCCAAAACACGCCTTGTAAACGTGCAGAGCGGCAGAAGTAGAGAAAGACACAATATGAGAGCGAGTTTATTAGATCGTCAGTGGAAGTAATGGATGTCATTTGTGAGTGCGTGCGCTCCGGTACCATCACTTTCTCGTACGAAAGACGGGACAAATCTGATTATGGAGCGAAATGCCTGTTGTGCGGAAAAGATTGTTTACATTTGAAATCAATTGAACCGAGAAACGACGACTCGGGCTTAGTGATCCCACAGTACGCAGCCACTAAAGCCTCCGTCTGTTTACACAAACAATCTGTTTGGTGTTTCTTTTTAATTAACTGGGGTGAAGATTACGACCGAATCCTTTGAGTGAATCACAAGTGAGTCATGGAGGATTCAAACGTGGCACTAAGCTGCAAAAACAATGGGCCGCATTTATAGCATCTTCCCACTCTGGTGAAAGCATGCATTGACCGCAGACAGAAATGCATGCTAAGCTGTCCAGTTGGCACGTTCTGTCAATATTTACGGCGTGGCCGTCATCGTCTTGGCGCATCTTGTTTGTGCGCATCTGAGAGAAGAACAATCTATAAATTCTGTTTTTGTGGCAGACATTTAACATTTAATTACCAGCAACAGGTTGGAGGTAGATGAGCCTGGTGAGACTTCATCTCCATGCATAGATGTTACAGATCTCCTGCAAAGCTCTAGAGCTCCCCCACATGACGCCTGCGGTGCTCCCCGCAGCTCTGATGGTGCTCCCCTCGGTCATCTGAAGTTAGTGCACAAGCAGTGGGGCTGTATTGAACAGATTTCTGAGCTGTAAATTGGACCTTTCACCGCGGGCGTGTGGCAAGAAATTAATGCTGGCAGAAATTATCGCCCAGTGAGAATGCGAGACAGACGGTCTGCGGGGACGTCCGGGAGGAAATGCGTTCGCAGAGGACGGGGTTGCAGAGCATGCTAGCCGTTTCCCACGGGACGAGCTAACACACGTGTTTTTGGGAGCAGAAGAGATCCAACTGTTAGTTATTTAATAACACCAGTAACACTCAGCCACATATTTTATTGAAGCGCCGTCGGTGGAATAAAAGTGAGTCTGTTCCGTTCTCATGACTCATGCGCCGAGTGTGAGATCTTACCCTGGAGGTGACTTGTCATGCGATACGTGTTGTGTCATTGCTCCAAAGTGCAGCTTCCTTCCTCGCGGGCGACATCACTGTGGGACGAGCTTCTGCGATTTATCATAATAAATACACTCGAGTTTATTCATTTTTGCTCCAATTCAGAGAAATATGAACTGTTAAAATGGAGACGATCTCGTTATTGTTAGTGACAAATGTAATTTAATTTTTCACTCGTGAGCCTCCATCATACTTGAATCCCTGTTGACTGGAATAGTCGTCCATAATGATCTTCATCATTCTCGATATCTTCTCCTCTTCCTCTTGCAGTGCCGCTGGGCTGACGATTGCCAGTTCAATTCGCAGGACTGACAGAGTGTAAGTCAGCCGAGATCATCGCGCTCTGCCTGTGTCCGGATCTCTTCCTGTGCTTGTCTAATCACGGAACCGGTAAATTGCTGTTCAAGTTAACCTTCATGTCTGCCTGGGGGTCCGAAAGCCCCAAGGCCCCTTTAATAGCTCTAAAACATATTTTTAAGAGATGATAGTTCACCCCAAAATGAAGATTCAGTTATCATCTGCTCACTCTCCTGTAATTCTGAACCTTTCTGAACTTTTTTTGTATGTGGAACATGTTTTTTAATAGTGTTATTTTTTAAATAGTGTTTTTTATATAATGAAAGTCAATAGGGACACCATGAGATCAAAATATGCTATTCTTTTTTGGGAAAATTGCAGTGCATTATTGTAATGCATATGTTTTACATTCGTGTGCCCTCGTAATCTTTAATCACAATCTAAAAATGTACTTCCACTCTGATGATGTCAGTCTGACAGCTTGGGCGGAGCCAGAGTCATTAACCACTCCCTCCCAAGGTCAGTCTGCTGTGAAATGCCCACTTTTCTAGAGCCAATCAATACCCAGTGGAAAAAACAAACCACGCCCCCATTTTTCTGTTTGATCATAACGTCATTGTTAACATTTTGTTCATATGCCTAAAAACATCCTCTGCCGGAAATTACTTTGACGATAAAACTTTTTTACAGTCAGAGATGAATTTTAATATTGCAATTATTATTCTTTATATGCGCATGGTTTAAATTTCTGTGACCCCAGACATAAAGACGATAAAATCTATGTGAACAGAACGGCAGGGTTAATTGAATTCTACGAGGAAAAACAACTACAATTCACCAATGCAACTGACCAGCCTAGCGGAACGGCTTCCATATTGACTAGCATTTGCTAAATCGTATTTTCTGCATTTTGAGTAGCTTTCCTCGTAACCCCGTGGGTTGTGTTGCATATTGCTAGCAATGAAGTCGAGCAGGTGAAGCATTGAAGTGAACAGATGTTTGCGGGGTGGCTGATGCAAAGCTGCGTGCTCCCGCGCAAGGTGGCGTGGGCCGGCGTGCCCCTCTGATTTGCTTTCATAGAAAAAGCATTCAGTCTGAAGTGTGAGGGGTTCGGTTCTTTTGTAATGATACATTAGCAGCACAGAGAGCAATTATAAGCTGTAGCCTTCAGCCTCGCTTCATTCATTTTACATCCACGGTCGGCCGTTTTCGCCGCGCTACCCGGTCTCCGCCGCGTGCGGTCGCCGCCAGACGCATGGGACCAAAGGGAAAAGCTAGAGTCGGCTGCTATTAACAGAATTAACTCCAGCTGGGAGCGATGCCGGGGGAAAACACACCAATTCCATTATCTCTACTGGACCCCAGCCATTCCCTTCCTCTTGATCGCCCAATACAGCCACACCACAAGCAAAGTGCTCAGAGCTTCTGTGGCTGCTGTGTGTCCAGCACTGAAGCAGGACTCTGAACTTCTGTAGCACTGGCTGAATGGCAGCATAACTAAAGCATTTGCACTTAAAATATTCATCTGGCACTCACACACACACACACACAACCGCACTTCAATCTTTCCTCAGAAATGTGCTTTTTATGTTTTGTACTTTTTATGCAGCTATTTTTGCGCTCGTTCACATGCTTGATCTGCTTTTTTTAAGTTTTGTTGAACTTTGTTGAAATGAAGATTTTGTGCGAGTTTACTTCAGATTATTCCAACATGTCTTATGACAGACAGACAGACAGACAGACAGATATAGATAGATAAATAGATAGATAGATAGATAGATAGATAGATATGTGTGTGTGAAAGTGTGTGTGGTCCTGGTATTCACTATGTTATGGGGACCAAATGTCCCCAAAATTATAGTAATACCAGTCAATTTTGACCTTGTGGGAACCTTTTTAGTTCTCCATGAGGAAACAAGCTTATAAATCATACAGAATGATTTTCTGTTCTGAAAATCTAAAAATGCAGAAAGGTGATGGTTAGAGGTTAGTGTAGGTGGCTAGAATATACAATTTGTACAGTATAAAACCCATCACGTCTGAGGAATGTCTTTATTAAACCTGAAAACCCAAAGTGTGTGTGTGAGAGAGAGAGACAGCTGGTATGTCTATGTAATCTTTGATAAGTTCACCTATCATCTTCACAATAATATAGAATTAAATATACCCAAAAGCAGCTCTTTATTTCACCTCTGTTTTTACAGTATTGGCATAGTTCATGCATTACATACTGTCTGTTTCACTGGAGTCCATTAGGGCTGTGAAGATGTTTGGAACACACAAAGGTTTGCCGCGCTCCCTCATTCATTTCTGACCATGAAGGTCTGAACGACGCATACTTTATACTAGCCTGTCATACCGGCCCCCTTTCATTTCCAATGTCAGTACTGTTTGCACGCTCTCGTCTGAATGTAATGCTTCGGAGCACTTCACAAAGGGAAGTGTACTATTGATTGTAGCAGACATCTCGTTGCTTTGTGCATTACTAATTGCATTTGCAGATAGATCAGAGGGAGAACGGACAGCCGGCTGGATAGCACTCCACGCCGATGGGTTTATGAATGAGACCGCCTGTTATTGATCCCGCGCTTCTTCCGGCAGAGATGCGTTCTTCATGAAACGCACACCGTACGGATCTGATTCCCATCACAGCCCGGTGTTAACATCCCAACGCAATCTGTCAATAATCCCAATTTTCCTGTGAGATAATAATAATCATGCGCGCAAACCGGAAAGCTGCTAGGGACGCCTCGGAGGTGGCAGGAACGTTTTCACGATTTCCATGAAGTAACAAAACGTTACAAATTCAGAACCAGTTTTTTTTAGACGTTGTGATGTCATTGCTTGGCTATGAAAATGATTCAAATATAATAATTATTATTATTATCATAAATATTGTTACAAAAATTTATTCTGTGATGTTTAAATATCGTTCACTAACAACTGAAAAAATATGTTTTTCGTATATATTGTATAGAGTCAGTTCATACCGAATATATTACGAATGCAAAGCTCTCCATAGTGTAGTTTGTCTAATTAACACCAAGTCACAATCAACACCAGACAGTTCCTGTGTCATTTAAGTGTGTTCCTTGAAAAAACAATTAAGACTGTCAGAGAGAGAGAGAGAGAGACAGACAAAGAGAAAAGCACATACAAAACAAGTCTGAACAGTTTACAGAGCTGCGTGTTTGTCGACGTGCAGCTTCCCTGAGAACAGACATCCAAACCGATGTCAAAGAGTGTGGTCACATCTGTAGTGACAGGTGAAAATGAGAAACAAGAGGTAACAAACTGCTGTGCTCTGTACTAACAGTGAGTGAGGTGATAAGCTACATTTCCTGTCAGAGCAGCAGACCTGCTCACACGCAGAGCCCGTGTGTGTGTCTGTGGGAGGAAGCTGCTGCGTGCCTCTGTGATTCTTAAGAAATGCATCTCGTGTCTTCAGATAGATAAATAAGCGCTCATGTGAGACGCTCAGCTTCTAAAATAACTGTACGACGGTAACGTCAGGAGAAATATTCACTTCATCATAGCTCATTATGATAGACAGACAGACAGACCGACGGATACACACATACAGTAGATGACAGATGACAGACAGATAAACAGACAGATGATAGAAATAAAAGGATGGATGGATGGATGACAGACAGACAGACAGACAAATAGATAAATACAGTAGATAGACACATGATAGACAGATAAACAGATGATAGACATGGATGGATGGACAGACATAACTGCAGTAATACTCAGTCAAAAAAAATGATTTAACTATAAAAACAGGGCAATAGACAAAAGACAACGGAGTAGACATTATAAACAGAACATGTGCTATACACGTGATAAATATACAAACTTAACACACATTTATAATGCATGAAGCTTGAAATGTGTGTGTAAAAATGAGCTAGTGTGTCTATATGATCTTTGATAAATGCATCTGTCATCTGTACAATAATATACACAGGGGTGTGTGTGTGTGTGTGTGTGTGTGTGTGTGTGTCTGTAGTGTTGCTGTGTTTTCTGTATATGATTTATGCCTGCAGGTGAGATTTGATCCCCAGTTGCAATGCGATTTTTAATCCAGTCTTTATAATTGTGTGTGTCTGTGTCTGCGCGTGTGAACACACATCTGCTTATGAGAGATATTGACTGATTGATGGCACAGATTGTGAGGAGCAGCCCCTCCCATCACGAGACGCAGCTGAGGATTAATCTTTGCGCAGCAGCCGAGACAGACGAGCGTGCGGAGTCTCCAACGGCCCCCGATAACATCTCATCGCTAATGCAATCAGATCAAACGCTGTTTGCAAAGAGACTGGAAACGGTTTCATTTCTCCTTATTGATTCACGCTGTAAATTGCAACATTTGGGCATGTTTACTACAGCCAGACAGGAAATGCGAGTGAACCTCCAGAATCTATAGAGAGAAAGTGGGGAAATCGCATCTAAATGTTGCAGCCAAAACAATCAATGTTAAACATGTTATTATCCAGACAGATTTCTTACATCTACATCGTTACGCAGTACATGACTTCAGGGTTGGAGCTGAAGAAGGTCTTGGTAATGTGTCCGTTGGGCTGCTCTTCCTCTGAGCATCTGGTCTGAAGTCCCAACTCCAGGCTGCAGGACTGAGGTTGACTGGAGGGCAACCTCGTGTCTTCTGTTATGAAATGATCAATTCTTCTGGAGCACTTTGGGTGAAGCTGTGAATGAAGAGGGCTGCCTCCAGGCTCGTGTTCACAGATGGGGCTGAAGTGTGAACCGTGGTGGTGCTGGAGATCCAGAAGTATAGCAACATTGTTCATGTGATGATCCTCCAACCTCGTTGCCTTGAGGTTCTTCTGCAGCTCCACCTCAGTCCTCTTCTCTGCAATCTGGATCCTCAGAGAAGACAAGATCTCTGAGACGCAGGCCTAATTTAAGATGCATGGCTCTGAAACTGTGATGAACAGAGTTTAAAAGCAGGTATGATATATATCAATATATATTGATACACATATATATATATATATATATACTATATGTACTGATAGTATATGGAATATAATTTCTATACAATTTTTTATATATTAACACAAAGGTTTGATCCTACGCTGCTATGGCTGTCATGTTAACCAGATCATTCTAGAAGGTTCCTAAACAACCGGAAAAAACAACCCATGGCATTTAACGCTTTTATCTGTTTAGGACTCTCTCTCCTCTTCTGAAAAGAGCAGCTCCTCTCCTCTCGAACGACCGTCACGCCATAATCTCCCACAAATCTCTGCGGCCAGCCGCGTGTAACCCCTCACGCGCGGCACAAACCAGCATGAAGGTCTGAATGACCCTGAACACGAACTCTCGTGAGTACGTGGAACATTCTGACTGAAGCACTTATCACAAGAGTGAAGCTGTGAGGAGGAGAGACGAGGACTTTACACACAGACTTTTGACTCAAAACAGTGTGACAACTAGTCCCGGTCAGTGGAATTATTTCGCTTTTTCTGAACAGAATGAAGTTGCGCTGCACTTTAAATCGCCGTGACTCATTTATGAGCGCAACAGACGGCACAAAAATGTAATAAATAGTGGAATCAGATTTTTATTACATTCATGCCCCCAAAACTTGCACCCTTTTTTTTCATAATTAGCACTCTTTCATTACTCCGAGCCCTTACAGAAAAACACATTGCACCGCTCAAAAAAATGTAATTGAAAATTCGTATTTAGATAATAAAGCTAAGCAGCACATTTCCAGCTGCCTTGCTTACATTATCTGTGTTGAATAGCAAACGGGGACATTGTGGTGGTTGTTTTTGTTTGCCTAACAAACCGAGCGCCGTGAGTCGAACTGAAAAGCTAAATGGCATTCGTGAGCAGTAAAGAGGTTGACTTTCATGTCGGAATAGAACGACCCTTTTACTCGGATGCCGAGGGAAACATTGGCATGTTAATTACTGTAAATATGTTAGAAAAACCCGCTGAAAATGAAGAGGTCATATTTGTCATGCAAACAGACGGAAAGCATCAGCCATTCTGTCGCTGTATTCTATCAGCTCGTCTTTTGAAACAAATATTCCTCCATTTAGGGAACATTCTGCTGCAAAACATAATCGAAAGCTACATAATCAAGGGCAATATTTTGATGTGTGTAAAATCATTTTTCGCCATTCCGACGCAGGCTAATTGAAATGACATTTACTCATAGGAAGCCAGGAATCAGAAACAGGATCTCTTTATCTCACTTGTTTCTCTGCAGCAGCAACTCGATTACACAGAGAGCAAATTGAGATTTTTACACAAGTTTTCTGCTTGTCAGGTTTTTCTTCTGAGAATAATTTACGTGTCTCCTCTGGAGTTTAAAATATCTCAACAAAACTCAAATTAGCCAAGATACTAAATCTGTCAATCAATCGAGTCGAGGATTTCAGTGTGAATCTAAACGTTTCTCATTAAAGTATTTCAATACCGATATCAGAGCTGTGTTAGACACATTTAACCCTTAATGTTGTGAATTTTTTTGTCTTCGAAGGAGCTTCAGAAGTTGTGTGAAGTACATATATAAAACATCATGTTTTTGTAGACAAATCAAGTTAGTGCTTTTAAAGGTACGGTAGGTAGTTTCGGAGTGGCTACCAATAGCAACTTAGCGTTGAAAGCATGCGATCTCGCCCTCCCTTCAAAGCGCTTTCCAAAGCCACGCCCCCTCCAGCACACAAACACATGCATAGTTTGACAGGCAAGTAGGACATCCTGTGATTGCATAATGACACAATGCAATGAGTGGACGAGCGTTTGATGGTCCAGAGCCTTCCACGGAAGATAGATAAATGTATAAATATAAAATCAAATATATTTGTACTTAGCGATTGACTTTCAACCAGTTGAACGGAAAAAGATCGCCTACCCTGCCTTTAAACCAATTTTGTAATAACCAAATGTACACCAATTAAAATTAAAATTGGGCATTTTAAGTTCTAGATCACATGCTATTTTAATACTTTAATAATGAGTTATAAAGTTTTTTTGGGGGGGGTTGATTCAACACTTCGAAATGTCAAAGGTGGAGACGGGCCGCCTGTGGCTGAGAGCAGCTCCCTAATTACAGACCGAGTCAGGCGCTGATATTCGCGAGCAGATGAGAGAGAAGCAGCGGGGAGTGTGCAGACAGCGTCGGGCTGCCAGGTGCTGCCAGCAGGCTTCACTGCTCAACTTAATCCTCATTACCGCATCCACATTCAGATGCGATGCCATCGCGCTCTGCACCCATTCATCCCTCATCCGAGTCTCATTGCTCGCGGTGCGGCTCGATAAAGCACGTCAACAGACCGCGGCGGACGGGTCGCGGCATACGCGCGCGTCGTTTCGTGCTGTGCGTTTAAAGTAAATGCATGCGACCCGATTTCAAACCGAGCGTGTAGTTGTACATGTGGAGGCAAATCGGTGTAAAAAAAACACCCCGTTTTTGTGATGAACTGCGACGCAAGACGGGCATCGAATTGGCCGAAGTTTAGAAAAGTCGATACATTAATACAGTGTTGGTTAAATGAGGACTTTTATTTCATAAAATCAAACTTCATTGAAATGATTTAAAGTTTCGCGAAAAATGGGTCAAACCTTGGCAACACAAAAACTCTTTAAATGTACCGTCTCTTTAAAAGGATACCTTTGCATATTTTTAATGTTTGAATGATTGAAAACGGAGAGATTGTGAAGCACGGCTCTTACATCAGTCAAATTTTCATCACCATGCACCATATTCATAAGTCGAGCCCTTGAATAAAATAAAAAACTTTTTGTCTAAGTTTCGTAGTTACAACAAGATGAGTCAAACTTATAACAAACCAGGAAGATTCATTTAAAGGATTTTTTTGCATATCTTTATGTTTGCTAAAGACAATAGTGTTGCTGTAGCCCAATGGGTAGCGCATTGTGTTAGCAGCGCAAAGGTTGTGGGTTTGATTCCAAGGGGAAACACGTACCGATCAAACGTATAACTTGAATGTACTCGCTCTGTAATTCGCTTTGGATAAAAGTGTCGGAAATTGTGTCTTTTCATCATTCGAAGGCATTAAAAGGGTTTGAACGTTTTTCTTTATATTCACGTTCAGCTCAATTTTTTAGATCTTTTGTTTCCTCCGAGTCATAAATATCTGAGCTTTTCCGCAGGTACATAGAAAGACGATTCCACAGTCCGATTTTTGAGGGAGCCTCTACAATTCACCCCCGCCCATTCAAAAGCGAGTTAATTATGCCAAGCAAAGTAGCTTTCAGATTTAATCTCGAGATGAAGTCAATACATAAATTCATGAGGATCTAAACTGTAAAACAGGAAAACTGAGGCTGGAATTAAGTGTTTGATTGTTTGAGCGTTTGATTTCACGAATTCGTCCCTCTTATCATCCCTGCTGTAGCTCTCATACACGACGAGACGTCAATTCCTGCAGAAAGCTTTTTTATTCTTCAAACAGCTGTTTTCCCCCTCTCCTATTATGAAAAGGAATCGAAAATGCGAGAATGAAAGACAGTTTTTCCTCGGAGTTTACGTCTCCGTCGCGACAGTGGAGAAACATCTTTAACTGGACTCATAGTAAATTCCCATTTATTTCTCCTGCCACTGTGTGCCAATTAATCTTTCTCTCCCTGCATGAAATTTATTGGCTCAAAGAAACATTGACTTTTAACTTCTGGCCCTTCACTTTCAGTGTAATTGCCTTTGGGGTGATAGAAAATGAATGAGAGCGGTTTAGTAATGCGACGGATGCTGCGGGATGTGCCGGGCTGCAGGAAATTGCAGGAACACGTGAATGCGCGAGAAAGCGTCAGGCAGTGCGAGAGAATGGTAAAATGTCAAGACTCCCGGGTGGATTCTGGGAAACGGAGCCACTAATAGGAGCGGGCTATAGCAATTCTGATGTCATTATACTGGACGATTAGCCTAATTGCTTATTCAAGCCTGAACAATTTGGTTAGACGTTGCCGGGCAATTATTGTTCCTTTAGTGAA